>JAGKQL010000029.1:933130-973134 GCA_018398635.1 Cyprinodon brontotheroides
TGAACAAACATCTATTCTAATAAGCAAACACACCTGTTCTACTCTGAATTCTAGTCTGAATACAAATGTATCCAAATACTTTATGAGTTTTACTCCCTAACAGACCTTCACCTGTTTGTCTTTGATTAGATCCAACGAAATATTTTACAACAGTTAGAGAGAAAGCGTTGGTCTGAGTGCATGATGAAGGTTCACAGTCGTTCACAGTCGTTCCAAAAAAGGTAAAAACAATCCTCTGGACTTTGTTTCCAAGTTTGAAGACGTTTCTCTATTGCTGAAGGTTTTTCTTCGTAGCAGACTTTTGTTTTGTTTTATTCCTTCTTCTATTCTTCTTTTTGACTCATGCCACCCACTGCAACATAAACTTTCAGTCATCAGAACCATACAACATCATGCTGAGCATTGCTTACTAAAACACAAGGGAAGCACAAAGAACAGAAACACATCAAAGATGCTCTCTAAACCTGTGGAGACTCAAACTGTGCATTTATCAAATCAGCAAGGAAATCGAAAAGACACTCAGCAGAAAATAACGGTGAGAAGATTAAACCCAAAAACATCTCCAATCCAGATGTTGCTGGATTCTCTGAAAAGCTCAAGAGGATCAAGAGGAACATTTCAAACCAATCAGACCCTTAAACAGAAGGGATGGAACGGTTTATGAAAACCGTCCAAACCGTTCTGGTTCGGACACTGTCTCGTTCGGTTCAAGTGTGTTTCTGCTCGGTTCATCGCGCTGCTCACGCGCCTTTTCTCATAGGGGCGAAGCGTTTACACTCCAGAGCAGAAGGTGGCGTACTGCGACCAAAGCCAACCACCAGTAGTAAAACAAGAAGAAGAAGAAAGCCAAGCAGGCGTAGCGGGTGTAGCAGAAAAAATCAGTAATTGTGGAGAATTGTGTGGGTATGGCTTAGTGGGAAAGAACAGGAGTTGTCCTCTCCTCGCGGAGACACCTCCTCCAGCTCTGCTGGGGAAGCCCCTAGCGCCCTCCCAGGCCAGCCGAGAGGTAGTCTCTCCAGCGTGTCCTGGGTCGTCCCCTGGGCCTCCTCCCGGTGGGGCGTGCTCTGGAACACCTCCCTAGGGAGGCGTCCAGGGGGCATCTGAAGAAGATGTCCGAGCCGCCTCAACTGACTCCTCTCGATGTGGAGGGAGAACAGGCTACTACACTGAGCCTCTCCCGAATGACCGAGCTCCTCACCCCATCTCTAAGGTAGAGCCCAGCCACCCTGCGCGGAGGAAGCTCATTTCAGCCGCTTGTATCCGGGATCTCGTTCTTTTGGTCATGATCCAGATTTCATGACCATAGGTGAGGGTAGGAACGTAGACCGAACGGTAAATTGAGAGCTTTGCCTTTTCGCCAGCTCTCTCTTTTCACCACGACAGAGACCGGTGCGCGTCCGCATTATTGCAGCAGCCGCATCCATCCGCTCTATCGATCTCCCCCGCCCATTCTTCCTCACTCGTGAACAGGACCCCAAGATACTTGAACTCCTCCACTTGAGGCAGGGACTCTCCTCCAACCTGAAGGGGACAAGCCACCTTTTCTCCGCCGAGAACCATGGGCTCGGACTTGGAGGAGCTGATTCTCATCCCTTTCGCCACACCAACGCTGGGCGTGAACCGCCCCAGCGCGACGCTGTAGGACTTGGCAGGAGGGAGCCAGCAGAACTACGTCATCCGCCAAAAGCAGGGGATTCGAGATCCTCTGGTCCCCGAACCAGACCCCCTCCGGTCCTTGGTTGCGCTTTAGAAATCCTGTCCATAAAAGTTATGAACAGGACCGGTGACAGAGGGCAGCCCCTGTCGGAGTCCAACATGCACCGGGAACAGGTCCGACTTAATGCCGGCAATGCGAACCAAGACTCCTGCTCTGCTTGTACAGAGAACGGATGGCCCCTAATAAAGGGCCCCTGACTCCATAATCCTGGAGCACCCCCCACAGGGCAGCATCGTCTAGGAAACTGGTTGGGCTCCCTCTCCAAGTCCACAAAACACATGTGGGACTGGTTGGGCAAACTCCAAGAACCCTCAAGCACCCTGCAGAGGGTGTAGAGCTGGTCCACTGTTCCACGGCCAGGACAAAAACCACACTGACCGCTCCTCCTGCAGCCGAGGTTCCACAATCAGCCGGACTCTCCTCTCCAGCACCCTGGCATAGGCCTTCTCCCGGGAGGCTGAAAGTGTGATTCCACCGCATAGTTGGGAACTTAAGCACCTCCTAGAGTTTCCCCCTTCTTGTGGAGGGGGAACCACCTCACCCAGTCTGCCAGTCCAGGGGACTGTTCCCGACCGAGGCACGCAATGTTGAAGAGACGTGTCAACCATGACAGCCCAACAACATCCAGAGCTTTAAGCTACTCAGGACAGATCTTGTCCACCCCTGTGAGCCTTGCACACCGTGGAGTTTTTTGATCCACCTCGTTGACTTCAGCCTCGGTGATGAATCGAATCCAGCCCCAAGCACCCCGTCTCTTCTTACCCCATGGAAGGCGTATCTGTCCGGTTTGAGGAGATTCCTAAAGTAGTATTCCTCAATTAATAAGCCGCCTGATATTATATCCTTCCCTTCTAAGGTCAGCAGCTCCCACTCCCCTGAAAACAGTGGCCTAAGCACTGCTTTCCCCTCCGAGGGCAGCCGGGCGGGTTTGCCAGAATCGTAGTAGAAGGCCTGCCAACCGATAGTCTCTTTCCACGCCTCTCTGAACTCCTCCCCAGGGATGATTTTTACCTCTGCAACGCTTCCCGGGCAGCGACATTACACGCTGGCCTCACGGGTACTTGCTGGCTGCTTCAGGAGTCCCCCACAAGCCAGCCGAGGCTCGACCCATGACTCCTCCCTTCAGCTCGACAGCATCCCCTTTACAGCCGTCGGTGTCCACCAGAGGGTTCGGGATTGCCACCTCACGCACAGGCACGGCCAAACCTTACACTGCCACAGCTACGTGGCAGGCAGCTGCATCGGCCAATAGAGGCAGAGAACACATCCCATTCCGGACTCCATGTCTCCAACCTCGAACCTGGAGAGATGAAGACTCCTCCGGAGGCTTGGAGTTGGATTTTTCATTTATTTAATAAATTTTTATGGGATTTCAGTATAACAATCAACATATACCTAAAAAAAAGAACCCGAACCGAAAACCGAATACTAACCGCTAAACTGAATCGAACCGAACCGTGGATTTTGTGAAATCCGTTCCACTTCTAGAAATAGGATAAAGACAAGAACAAACAGGAAGAATATTAACATTGATTTTATCTTACATAGATTTCCACACAGTCTATAAGTAAATTAGTGCAAACATTAATGTCTGGTAAAAATTTGGAATCTGGCTGTTTATTTTGGATATTAATAAATTACAGATAAGATAGTGTTATATTGTCTTTTATAATTGTTAAATGTGATTTTATATTTGAATAAATGTATGGTCATTCTTAGTGTTGTGTTTGTAGATGATGCCACTAAAAAATAAAATAGCTATTTAAACAGTCAGTAAGTAACATAGGATGATATAAAAGGTTGTTTCATTTAATCCTTTTATATTAAAAACATACTTTTATGCATTATATGACTGTATGAAACACAGATATCCAGTAATAATGATGCAGGGCAGCTTGAAGGTGAAGCAGCTGTTCTTCAGTGCTTCAGGTGACGTCTAAATGATTTTAATTACAAAATAAGGAGCAACTTTTTTATTTATATACAATATAAAAATCAATTAGTATTCAATATGGCTGGATTTAGGGAACGTAAACAATGAGCAGTGATGTTGCAGCACAGGTAGAAAGAGAAGTGTCTGAACCTTCAGGGCTTCAGGTGAAGGTTTTTTTGGTTTTGTTTTCAGTGGGAGGAATTGGATTCTGTGATCTCTTTTGGAGCTCACAAATGATGCCACATGGATTTTAATATAGTTTGGCTGATTAACATGTTTGTTTGGTTGCCTGTTATCTCCACATGTATTTAGTAAGAAATGTTTTTTGCAATGTTACAATAAAAAGCTAACAATTATTTTGCAAATCGATTAGTCTGTCGTTAATTCTTTGGATTAATCGATTAATTGGATAGCCAAAGGTTCTTTAAAGAAGATTATTAATGACATTAAACCAGGTGAAAGTAAAATATTTCCTCTTGAGGAGTTCTGGATGGAGAATATTGACAGACAAAAACATTTTTTAATCTTAATTATATATATATATATATATATATATTGTATTTTTACAATTTTGGTATAATTACTGATTTAAGTGGGTTGCTCTGTCGGGGAAAGGCACATTTTACATTTATATTATGTTTTAGAGTCTCTATTCTGCAGGTTAATGATGAATCAGTCACTAAATTAGTTGATGATTATTGAAATAATCAATTAATACGATTAATTTTTTTCAGCCCCAGATAAAATACATGAAATGTGCCACACAGAGTAACTACAGTCCAGATGTTCAACTTTTATAGTGAAGTTAATATTTTAATGAATGTATTATTTTGCTTTACAGAGAGAGCATAGTAGGTAAAAATATAAGAGTGGAGTTTAACTCTGCACAATTCTATATCTTCAGAAGAAAATACTGTATTTACCTTCTATTAGTTGTTCAAATGAAACCATTTTCAAAGTGGAAAACAGTCCTAATTGATCAGAGCCGCTGTTACTTCAAACATTGATAAACAGCATCTAATGAGTGTAGAGCTTATAACATTTTATTAATGGAGCAAAATGATGCTTTTCTCTTTAAACAATGAATTCCTCTTATCAGTGCGGATGCTCACATCCAGCATTAAAAGGGCATATTGCATAGCACCAATGACACCAGACCAATAGTGTCCCTGCCAGAGTTCAGATCAAACCTACGCCCCTGGTTTCTACCGTAACTCTTAGTATTCGCGCGACATGAAAAGAACGCATGAGGGCTGGTTTGACCGCGCTGAATTAGCAGCCCGGTAAAAAACAAACAAACAACAGCAGCAATCTTTCATAATGGAAATAAAACAGTCAAATTTCCACAATAGTGTGAAAACAGCCCAGAAGGATCATTAATCAACATCCACAACTATTCTGACTGGTTCTTTATTTCTTTCCCTGATGCATTAAACTGCAGTCATGGTGATAAATGAACTGAGTTAACTCACCAGAATGATTGTAAGAGTTTGGGAAAACACTCCAACATCCTCCAGGGATGAACAGCAGCTCTCTGTCTCACCGAGGCTCAGAGAAAATGCTCTAGTTTGGTGCTAACTGGAGAACAGCATGCTTCATAGCAGAGCAAACTTTTTCTTTCTTTCTTCTTGTTTAATGACAAACTTTTTCTGCCTCCTTCAGCCGCAGATGAGGCGTTCAGGGCCAGCTCCGAAAATACCGCTATAGCAGAAAACGATCATGCCTAAAAACTGAGAACCTTCCAGAAGTCTGAATCTCTGAGTAAATAAATCTAAACTAATCTAATCGGGGTCACACTTTGTTGAATAGGGAAGCCTCTAATTTAACAGGACTTTATGGCTGAAATGTTTCCAACACATTGTTCTTTGTTAATAAAGCTTTTCTAGCTGTTTGCTTCCGGATCACCTCTTTATAAAAACTATGAGCTGAACAGAAACAGCCCTGCTGCCAGTGAAACAATGGATGGAAAGCAGAGCTTTTAACCACAGGGACAAAACTTTGAACATGCTGAGAGACACAGAGTTCAGATCTGTGTCTTTTTAAATTACAAATGGAAACTGTTTTAATATTGTAAATATAGATAGATATAGATATATTGTAACTGTAAATATAGATCAGAAAATTAAACAACAATAATCTGTTTTCCTTTATCTACAGAAACTCTTTAGTTTTCCAGGTTTACATCCAGCCTCTTTAGGAAGAAAAGTCAGAATTTCATCTAAAAACACGAAGAAGAAAAAACGGATGGATATTTTCTGTTCCTCCGTCCATTTTTAAGGACTTTTAGTTCTGTTTTTTTTATAAAGGATTTACTTTGGTAAAAATAAATAAAAAACACTGTTTATTTTATTGTGTGTTTAAATGTTTCTTTTTTCTGAATCATTTTTGTTAAAGTGAATATATTCAAACTGAGTTCTGGGAGTTTTATTTTTATTTTATTTCAAGCAGTTAATGATCTTTAAAGCAGTCAGACTGTTGTAGTTAAAAACTTTTTCATTTCATCTTTTTAGGCCGTTCTTTCTGACTCTATCAAACTAAACAGTCTATTTTTTTAATATAAAACAAAGAGTGAGTGAGTGAAGCTTCCCTGTATGCAGATGACTGAGCGCTGTGGTGCTGATTAGTTTCCATCCTGTGATTGGTGGCTTCATGTCCAACAGGAAGATGTGAACAGAGGTTAAAAGCTGCTGCAGGACTGCAGACATCGGTAGGAAGCTGAACCACAGCCATGGCTCTGCTCAACCTTCTTCTCCTTCTGCTGGGGCTTGGTGAGTGTGTTCAGGAAAAAATATCCTTTTTAAGATCAGAAGAGCAGAACTGTGGCCTGAAAAATCTATTTCATGTAATATTTTCATATAAATGCTGATTTTTATTTCTAAAAGTATTTACTGAGGCCCTCTCACAGGTGTCTTGGTGAGATGAGTTGTTTTTGTATAATTAGGGATGTTTGGAGCAGCAGATATTATTTCGCATCACAGGCCAGACTCATTCCTCTTAATGTTTATTCAACATTTCACTGTTTTCTTTCATTCTCTGTAGCTTTCTGATGTTTTTAGGCCAGAACTGCTCAATGATTTATTTCTGCATTTAAACTGTGGCCCATTCTGGTTTTTAAGAACCTGATCAGAGCTGAACTTCATTTTCTGGACTTTAGATTGTTTTTGTTTATCTTAGTGATGAAATGTTGATGATGAAGCCTCCTTCTCCTTCAGGTGTCGCAGTGAATTCAGTGTCTCTGCAGAAGAGAATCATTGGAGGTCATGACTGTCGGAATAATGAGCGTGATTATCACGTGACGATCTTTAATGATGGGGACTTTGTCTGTGGAGGCTCTATGATCACCAATCAGTGGCTTCTGACTGCACTTCACTGCATGACTCCAGGGTAAGAACATTGGAGGCATTACTGTTGGCTCTGTTTGAATCTATCTAACCAAAGCTCTGCAACAGGACTATAACTGTTCGTCTGGAAGATCATCCTACAAGGGCTAACCGTAATCCTGACACAGTTCCCATTGAATACGTTGTTTCCTTTGGTCCCGACCATGACATGGCATTGGTGAAGCTAAGGGCAGCAGCAAGAAACCACCCCACTGTCCACCTGCCTAATTGTCAGCACCGTGTCGCAGTGTAAGTCAGTCTTTGAAGAATCAGAAAATCCAACTTTAGATGAAACACAGAAATGTTTCTGCTTTCTGACGCTGAATGATAGAACTGATGTTCTAGATGTAGTCCTGTTTTTTTCCATGTTTTATTCTTTCTGTTTCAGAGGTAATAGAGTCCAGCTAGCAGGACGTGCAGCAACAGCGACAGGCCAAAATTTTCTACGAAGTAAGAAAAATGTTTTATGAACAGATGATCTGCTGCTTCGTGTTTCTGCTTCACTGCCTTTAGACAGGAAGTGATGTCATTATGGTCCTTATCCTCTTTGCAGTCAACATGCCCATGGCTGTCAATCTACAGTGTGTTGACATGACTGTTACTGCAGTTAATCAAATCATCAATACCAGAGGACATGTATTCGAAGTCCGAGAACCCGGCAGTGACATATCCCCCGTAAGTCAGAACCAGAACCAGATGTGTCTCTATTTTATCATCAACCAAATATTTTATCATCAAATGTGATGAAGATGTTTGTTTCCCACAGGGTGACTCTGGTGGAGGAGTGATCTTCAACAACATGATCTATGGTGTGATTCATGGCATGTGGAATGGCACACATGCATGTCAGGCTTGTGCTGTTATGATGGATGTTTGTAGATACATTCCCCAAATCAATCATGTGCTCAATTCAGGTCTATAAATAATTAACATGGAGCTCAGTGGTTTGGCTTGAAAGGTGGAAATATTTAGAAATTCTGCTTTGGAAGAAGATTCTTCATCAATCTACTCTTTCATAAAGTCTCCACTGTGGCATTAATGGAAAATGAATAAATAAATGCAAATCAATAAAAGCTTCTTGCCTCTGTTCATGTTCGGACATTTATCCTTTTTTCTGTCATTAAAGGTTAATTCTAGGGGGGTTCAAATGTGATGATATTTAATATAATTTAAACTAAATCAGTGTTTTAAGGAAAGCGTAAAGCAAAGCTGGACTGAGACAATAATTTGGATCTGGTGGTGCTCCAGGATAATCAGTAATGATCTCTGCAGATGATCCTCATTGAATTTGGTCACAAACTGATTTTAAGAAGGTGAACAATCTGAGAACAAAATGTTAAACAAGGTTTAAACTCCCTCTGAGCTGAAGAAGAAGGAACGCAGTGAGACTAACAGAGATCTAAGAGAAATTAATCCAAAAGCACAAAAAACTAAATCACAACAGAATGAACGGTATGGAAACACGTTTCTAACGATAATAAACTGATTATGGAAAGACACCAAGAATAGAATTATGAGTAGAACCAAAACACCTCTGGATCATAACAGTTACTAACTTCATGGGTTTAAAGTTGGCTTTACTGCAGATAAATACTGACACTAAAAACCAAACAGGATATAGACTGATATCATGTTTTATGTTAACATTAAACATTAATTAGATTGATCAATTAGTTTGATCATTTTCAATAAAGCCATCAACAAGGAAATCAAACATATTTTGAAAAGGACATAAAGTTTATAAAAAACCCAAAATGTTTCTGTTAAAACTTTTATCTGCTATAAAATAAAAAATGGAGTAGTAACGAACAATCACCAGTAGGTGTCAGCAAACCTGCCAGATGAATGGATGGCTTTCAAAGGAAAATAAAGCCACGTGGAGCAATCAGAGAGAATGATTGATCAGAAACTGAAGAAAAATGACAGGAAGAAGGTTTATTGGATGAAAAAGAGCGAAGGAGGTTAAACCAGGAGGAAGGAGCAGAAAGGAGGACAGATTAAGGAAAAGACTAAAAGTTGGACATAGATGACTTAGTTCTAAACTTACAAACCAATAAAACAGAAATGTGACGCTGTGAAAGACAGAAGAATAAACTCATGCAGCAACAAACAAATTAATGTTTAATATTTTTAAAGAGGAAACGTGATAAATTGAATTTTATTCAATATCAATTTTTAAGCATCTGTACACTTAAGATATTAAACCATCATGAACCACACAATAAATAAATCTACATCCAAGGCAGATTTACAGCGTTTAATTTAAAAGGAATAAATGTGTAAATATGCTTTTTTTTATTCCTGTCTTTAATTAAAGCATATGCCAAGTTTTGTTTATTTGCTCCATTTTTGTCAAAAATAAAATTTAAACCAAACTAATTCCATCTTTGTTCCTGATGTTTACTTTAGTTAGTAAATAGTAACTATAAAAATAGTTAGTAACTAACAATACTTTTTCATTTTAACTAAAACATGAAGAAAATAACATTTCTAACAAAGTTTATAGAGCAGAATATTTTGTCTGGCAGGAATGTGACTCTCTGCTGACATCTAGTGGTCTTCCTGTTATCGTGCAAACAGCCCAAATAAAGCACTAGTAGAACTAAGTAGATCAAAATGATTTAGATGATGTAAATCAGCCATTTGATTCTCTGCTCAAGCTGAACTTTACAGTTTTCAGATCATCAGGAAGGAAGAGATGGAAACTCTACCAAGGATACATCTAGGCTGGTTGTTTAACCAACTTCTATGCTGATAGACTTTGTTTCTATTTAACCCGTAAAAGTTCTGTAGCATCAACTGAAACCTTATTTGTTCCTTTTTATTCTCATTTCATATTCATTACTGCGAATCGTTTACCTCCTGTGTCCTGTTGCTGCCTCCTATTGGTGGAGCTGGGTACTGCGCCTAGACCTGAAGCAATAGGCCATTAGAGCAGTGGTTCTCAACCTTTGAGGGTCACTACCTCAAATGCACTGCTGTCCATCCCCCCCCCCGGCCCAATGTCTGATCAATATACTTCTATATTTAGGTTATCAGACGAGCACTTATGAACTCACTTCAGCTGCTGTGGTGCGTTCACAGCAAACATGTTCTGGGCTTCAAAGCGTCTGATTTAAATGCAAAGTCTATGGCGGACGGAGTCGAGAGGTCATGTCAGAGCATTCTGGCGTCTGAATGTCCGAGCATCCGAGCATTCGATGCTTGAGTTCAGAATATTGAACTTTTGCCTCAGAGCGTCAACCAATCAGAAAAGCTGATCCAGAAGTTTTTGGGGAGACAGACGCTACCTACAAGCTGTCATCACTCCTGCAGACATTCTGCACATGAAAAATAGATACTAAGGAGTTAAACTCCAAATGTAAAAAAAAATGCTGGATGAATGGATTGTTATATAAGTTCTGATCATAATTTCTGTCTCTTTATCATCTTATTCTAAAACACACAGGGATTTTTTGAAAACATAGAGCAGCACCAAGAGGCTAACTTTCCGAACAATGGCTGCTATATCCCATCATTCAGTGGTAAAAAATGTAAACAAATAAGAATTGAATTTATTTTTGATGAAATAAAACAATAACAGCATGTTCTTAACTTTAACAAAAAAGCCCATGTTTAACTTTAAACATCTACGTTTCTGTAGCTTAAACATAAAATGTACTTCCTGGTTAAAAGCCGACGTTTTTCTGCAGCTATTTAACGTGACGCTGGGGGCTGCTTGTTTGAACAGGGCAGCTTCTTTGCTTTATGTTAGAAACAGTAAAGCAGAAATCACTCTAAACTCAGGAAGTCACAATCTAGTTGTTTTTCATGTATTTCAGCCAGAAAATGTCTTTTTGGCACAGATGTGTGGAGGCAAATGGAAACAATGTCAGTTTTTGATAATACTGCATAATCTGTTCCTACTGACCACCAGAACTCTTCCAGCACGCAGAGAACTGGCCGTCTTTAACCTGCTATCAGAGGAGAGATGGAGCAGCTCTGATGTCGTGGTGAAGCTGGTGAAAGGATGTCGTATCCAGTTGTACTTTTCCAATCTGTCTTACTAACATTCCCAGCAGGCTCCTGGAGGGAGATCTCTATAAAGTCCTGGAGTTCCAGGAACTTTTCACCTTTCTGGACATGTTCGCTGCTGATGTTTTGGTGATGCCCAGTTACGGCCAACAGCAACTGGTTTTGGGTAATAAAATGCCCATTTGAGACCAACCGCTGACCGTCCTTCTAATGTCAGAAACTACATTCATTTTCCACATTTATATTTTTCCAAAATGATTTGGTGACATCCAGAAATCATCTCTGGACCCCAATTGGGGTCTGAACCCTAAGTTTGCTTTATAGAATGGGGACCTAGTAGTGAGGGCGTAGGGCGTGGATCCCACAGGTTCTGAGTTCGAGCCCCACTCCCACAGACTGCCACTCTGGGTCCCTGAGCAAAGAGCCTTAACTCCACGCCGCTCCCCGGGTGCCACACAATGGCAGCCTTTGTTGTCTGATTAGTATATTAAAAGCCACAGACTTTCTTCTGCAGGACAAAGATAAACAAGAACCAACTTCTAAGAAAAAAAAACCTCTGTTCATTATGATCGACTTTGACGTAGATCAGCTTTGTTGCTGTTGTTCTCAAATCAGCATTTCACACTTAAGCAAAAGACACCTGGCTTGTTGCAGTAAAACTGATCATCCTCAGCATGACTAGGAGGACAGAAGAGAAGCAGATATTCATCAGAAAGTGAGGCAAGAGCAGAAGTTAGCAAAAGGTCAAAAACAAACAAACAGTCGAGTTCATGAGAGAAGAATGACTTTACCATGGAAGTGGAACTTAAAGTCATGGTGGAATTCAAGCACGAGGGGGGATATTCACCCGATAAAACTGTCCAAAGCAATAGAGGAAGAAACAGGGAAAATCAGAACGGCTAGAATCATCAATAACAGAAGAGTGCTAATGCAATAATACAACAACAAAATGAAAACCCTGATGGGGGAAAGATTTAAACATTCCAGGATCTTCAGCGAGGATGAGAGGAGTCAATTCAGGACTTCCACTTTAAATGACAATGGAGGATGATCCAGGCCTGTCAACTCTCACCCATTGGGTGAGTGACTCAGGCATCTCAGTGTCCTCACAGGCTCACACTCCATATCCCCAATCTTTCACGCAAAAAAATGACAGAAATTAAAACTCAACTCTGTTTCACTTATTTATATGTAAAAATGCCTTGCTGATAAAAATCCAGTTTGCATTTCAACACAACCTTGGTGCTAACACACAAGGACATGCCAGGTTTATGTCCAGTCCGTATTTTTGCAGCAGCCCACCTGTGCTGACAGCAGCGGAGCTGAAAGACCTGCACCAGATATTAAAAAAGACGTTGAATATTGAGCAGTTATTTTGAGTTACGGTCATGTGGATTTGAACTTATATCTCTATCTTATCTGGACTAAGATAATTCACTTTGTAAATTAACAAAGATTTTAAGCAATCAAGTACTGGTGTAAATATGATAAAATATACAGCAGTTTGCTTAAATTATCAATGAGGAGACTGAGTGCAGGATAACATGAAATTATATCTCTTTACCTCATGCTTTCTTTTAGTAAGCTTTACTCCTTTGTTTACTCTAGTTTAGCCACCGGATTTAGTCCCAGTTTTAGTCCATGTTTTGCTCAAAAGTTAAACAATTATTGCTCAGTCTAGTTGATTAATCCCCCGTTGGATTTTAGGACAAATTAAAGCAACACAAATATCTAAATTCTTCAGGTTTGAATCAGAAATACAAAAAGAATCATTGCATTTTATTTTTTAAAAGATCAGCCACCCAAGAAAAGACCAAC
This sequence comes from Cyprinodon brontotheroides, assembly GCA_018398635.1. Lineage (NCBI taxonomy): Eukaryota > Metazoa > Chordata > Actinopteri > Cyprinodontiformes > Cyprinodontidae > Cyprinodon > Cyprinodon brontotheroides. Next base: position 945,993 of record JAGKQL010000029.1, read on the forward strand.
CACATTCAGAGAGACTCAGTTATCCAGGATTCCTAGAGGAGGAACCACAGGGATGTTCTTTATTATTACTTATCTTATTTATTTATAGTTATTTTGTTCCATTGAATATGTTTAAAAACGTAATTTCCATCACATCTACCAAAATGAAACATCCAGACAAGTTCTGTCTTTTGTTATGGAGAGTTTTGATAGAATCTACAGCGTCCTAGAAGGTCTTAATTGTTTAGCTTTTTTGTCAATTGTAAAAAACTAATAACATAATGATTTAAGATTTTTAATCCTTAGCTTATTACCAAATATTCATACACGGAGAAGTTTGCATGGGATTCGATTGCACTGGTTCTTGTATCAGTGCCAGTAATAACCTATCAGTTTCATGATGGGTTTAAGGTGCCCAACCCATATGCAGAAACAACTCGGAAACAGGGGGAAAGTTAAGTGATTTGTTACAAAATGTACACAAGTGAAAATGCACGGGTTCTGGGTTCTGCGGTCTGGTCACAGGAGGAACATCACTGGTCAGAAGGGATTCAGATCTGCAGGTGGGGGGAACCCTGTGAGTCCAGAGGCTTATCGGCAGGCAGAGGGGTGAGGGCTGAGGCTGAGTGCAGGCAGGCAGGTTTCTGGCTGAGAGAAGGGATACAGATCTGCAGGGGGGAAACCTTGTGGGTCCAGAGGCTTGTCGGCAGGCAGAGGGCTGAGGGCTGATGCAGAGACTGAGACTGAGTGCAGGCAGGCTGATTCCAGGCAAGAGCAGAGGCAGAGACTGAGACTGAATTTTCTCTCTCCAGAGTTTTCAGGTTTTCAGGTGAGTCAGGATCTGAGAGACAGGGAGAAACAGGGTCAGACAGGTTTCACAAAAACAAGGTCTAGATCAGGCAGGCTGGCTCAGATTCTGCTAACCATTACTGGCAAACACTCTGTGTTAGTGTTAGTCTCCTCCTCCTTAAATAGGGCTTCCTGATGAGCAGATGGAAGACAGGTGTTGCAGGTGAGCACATGCCCTCAGGGAGAGATCCTCGGCGCCCTCTGGTGGACAAGCCTCCGGATCCCAACAATTAGCTTACCATTGGTTATTTCACTTAAACTGTATAGAATATGTAATAAACAAAGATGTGAAATTCTTAGTTTACAGTATATTTAAGATAAATTATTTAAGTAGGGCCAATTCTGCTTTACTTCAATTCTCTAAAAATTACCAGAATATATAAAATAATGTATATTTTGTGAAAAATGTTTCACATAACTAGAGATCACACATTGTTGTTTAGTAACATTTACTGTGCCATAAAAATTCTGCATTCTGACACTTTGAGTTAAATCATCTGAAAACCTCCAACCTATAGCTGCACCTGTCCTCATAGCCTCAATCTAACCCTGACAAGGGTTGCTTTTCCAAACTAGTTCAAAATCTCACTCCAAAGTTTGGTGAAAAGCTGGCAGCCCTGAAGATGTGAAAAAAAGAAATCAAAAGAGGGAAAATACAAGATGCCACCAGGATTGAATGGGACACATTGCAAAGGAATGTAAAGGAAAAGTTGGCTGCGCAAGATGTAGAGGTCCACATGAATTTGGAAAAGATGATCAAGATACAATCAAATATTGTAACTGCGGAGGAAAACACAACGCAGCATACGGTGGACGTAAAGTACAAAGGAAGCCAGAGAAGCTAAAAGCTTTAAAATAACAGAACGAGTTTCATACGCTGAAAAAGAGTAAGGAAAGATAGTGCATCTACTCATCTAGAGTAGATGAAAATAAAATGGTGGCATTTATGTGCCATAACATTAATGTTAGAGTACAAATGAAGAAAAAAAAATATAAAATGAAGGTAAATGTAACAGCAGCTGGAAGGTTTATAGATATGAAACACATCCAAGCAGATCAGATTTCTACCATTTTGATTGACACTAAAACAACAGAAAATGCTCAGGATTAGGGTCCAAGCTGTTATAATGGTTTTACATATTTTTCATTGGAATGCCAGAAATTTAATAGCCAATGGAAAAAAAATTGTTTATGAATTAGAAATAACACCGGATATATGTTTAAGAAACATGGTTAACACCTAACCTAGATTTTAAGATTCCTGGATATAGCATAGAAATGCAGGGTAGAAGTCATTTGCTGTTTCTCAGTTCACTAGAATGCGAGTACAGACTTGTGTCCTCGCCAAGTCTGTTCTTGAGAAGAACCCAGGAAAGTCTGGACTCGGGGAGAACGGGAGCAGAATAAGTCTGGGTCAATTGGAACAGAAGCGTACTGATGACATCACTGCATTCAAAGCTCGTCTGGAGCTGCATTTCACCTCCTGTTATTAATAGTCTCTAGATAATAATACCTTGTTTTTTTCAGTGGGAAGAAACTGTAGTTGTTTTCAGGTATTAGAAAAAAGAATCTAGAACAGCTTTTCTACTCTGATCTGAAATGATCCATCAAGTACAAACAGCCTTTGTTGTCTGATTAGTATATTAGAAGCCATAGACTTTTTCTGCAGGACTAAGATAAACAAGAAACATCTTCTAAGAAAAAAAAACTCTGTTCATTATGATCGACTTTGACGTAGATCAGTTTTGTTGTGTCATTCTTATCTTGTTCTCAAATCAGCATTTCACAATTAAGACTCTTGCAAAAGACACCTGGCTTGTTGCAGTAAAACTGATCATCCTCAGCATGACTAGGAGGACAGAAGAGAAGCAGATATTCATCATTGTTTGTTCATCTATTAATCAGATAGTTACTCCTGGAGGTGCAGGAAGTCACTGTAAACTTCTGCTTCAGAGAAATGTGTAATTTTCTTGTTTTTCTATAATTTAGCCCCAGAAATCTTAAGTAATGAGCTGCAGAACTGTGTGGTCAGAAACCTGTAATTTAAAGTAGCTGCAGGTCGTAAGCTAAATTAAAGAGCCACCGCTATTTACTACTAATAATATTTCCCTAAGAAAACTTTGAACCTTTAGTCTGACTGGATGATCTAATTGAATTGTCTCTAGAAAGTCTCCATGTTATGTCCTGTGTTTCTATGCAGTGTTTTGTATTATTTCCTCACCTCCTTCCTTTGCAGGGTGTAATCGGCAGGTCTGATCTCCAGCTGTGCCTCATCAGGCGGTGGTTAGCTGGAGTTAGAAAACGCTCACCTGAAGTACGGTGACCAGACCTGTCTCCGGTTAAAGCTGTCCCCAGAAATGTCCCTGATTTTTATGAATGAGGGGGAAAATGTTGTGTGTAGACTCTTATTACAATAGAAAGAACATGCAGAAACAGATGAGGAACAGATCGCATCACTGACGATGAAGTTCATTATTAGAAACGGTTAATAAAAAAATGGCTTTGATGTGTTTATTTTATTAAAGATGAGGACCAGAAATGTAACATGAACCAAGCTGATGAACTAATTGATGATCAAAAACTCCTTGTCAGGAGCTAATGTGGTACAGTGGTTCTCCAGGGATCAACAAGGGTTCATCTAAAGATGAGGTAGAACTGACTGGTGACCTTAGTTTATATCTTCAGATAGTTAGTTAATGTAAGTAGAGTTATAAGTTGTTTTTCTGTTTTATGGTTGTGATTTATGATCATAGACTTCCAGGCTTAGGTCTACTTTTCTACCACTTAGTTTGGATCTATGAAGGTTCCTTATTGTTCTCTCTGTTTGGACTTTGAGTTTTCAGTTATCTAACTCATTCTGTTTATTATGTAACATTCTGTTTTGTTGATCTTTGGTATAGTTTCCATTTTATGTTCTATTTAAGGAGTGTTGAGTTTCTATTGCTACGTTCATCCAGCAGCCTGAAGTGACCCAAATCTGATTTTTTTGGCCATATGCGACCTGGATCTGATATTTTCATGACAGTCTGAACAACACGGATCCGATTTTTTTCCAATCCGACCCAGGCCACTTGGCTCTGTGGTCCTGAATCCGATACCAATCTGATCTTTTCAAATGTGACCTGTGTGTGAACGGCCAGGTCAATGTCCCCCACCTCCCTCGAACGTGTTCAAAGCTCTGCCGGAGATGGGAGTTAAAGCTCCTTCTCACGGGGGACTCTGCCAGACGTTCCCAGCAGACCCTCACAATACGTTTGGGCCTACCAGGTCTGACCGGCATCCTCCCTCCACCATCGAAGCCAACTCACCACCAGGTAGTGGTCAATGGAGAGCTCCGCCCCTCTCTTCACCCGAAAGTGTCCAAGACATGCGGCCGCAGGTCAGATGAAACAACAACAAAGTCAATCATCGAACTGCGGCCTAGGGTGTCCTGGTGCAAAGAGCACATATGGACACCCTTATGCTTGAACATGGTGTTCTTTATGGACAATCCATGACAATCCAACAACAGAACACCGTTCGAGTTCAGGTCAGGCGGGCCATTCCTTCCAACCACGCCTCACCAGGTCTAACTGTCATTGCCCACGTGAGCGTTAAAGTCCCCCAGAAGAATAAGGGAGTCCCCAGGAGGGGCACTCTCCAGTACCCCCCTAAAGACTCCAAAAAGGTTGGGTAATCTGAACTGCTGTTTGGTGCATAAGCACAAACAACAGTAAGAACCCCTCCCCCCACACGTATGCGGTGGGAGGCAACCTTCTCGTTCACTGGGGTGAACCCCAACATACAGGCACCAAGATGAGGGGCAACAAGAATGCCCACTCCTGCTCGGCGCCTCTCACCAGGGCAACTCCAGAGTGGAAGAAAGTCCAGCCCCTCTCAAGGAGACTGGTTCCAGAGCCAGAGCCATGCGTCGAGGTAAGTCCAACTATCTCTACTCAGAACCTTTCAACCTCACGCACTAACTCAGGCTCCTCCCCCACCAGAAGTCAGAAGACCAGGGTCCCCCGCCCTCGATGGCACCCAATCAAACAATGCACCCGACCCCTTTGGCCCCTCCTACAGGTGGTGAGCCCATTGAAGGGGGGGACCCATGTTTCCTCTTCAGGCTGTGCCCCGCCGGGCTCCATGGGTAAAAGCCCGGCCACCAGGCGCTCGCCAGCATGTCCCACCTCCAGGTCTGGCTCCAGAGTGGGGCCCCGGTGACCCACGTCCGGGCGAGGGAACACTATGTCCATTTCTTGTATTCATCATAAGGGGTGTTTGGGCTGCTCTTTGTCTGGCCCCTCACCTAGGACCTGTCTGCCTTGGGGGACCCTACTAGGGGGCATAAAACCCCCAGACAGCATAGCTCCTAAGGTCATTGGGACACTCAAACCCCTCCACCACGATAAGGTGGCAGCCCAGGGAGAGGGTCCTCTACTCCTTTATTTTTAATTTAAAATTAAATATTTATTTATATTATAAAATATTATAATCATTATAATATTCTATAATTTAAATTTTACAATATTTTTTTAATAAAAACAAAAAAACTAAAAAAGGGATGAACAGCAGCTCTCTGTCTCACCGAGGCTCAGAGAAAATGCTCTAGTTTGGTGCTTTTAACCACAGGGACAAAACTTTGAACATGCAGAGAGACACAGAGTTCAGATCTGTGTCTTTTTAAATTACAAATGGAAACAGTTTTTTATAATGTTGGATTTTTTGCCCAACTCAGCATTAAATAAACTTGGATGGAAAGAATCTGTAGAAAAGAGAACTGTAAATATAGATCAGAAAATTAAACAACAGTAATCTGTTTTCCTTTATCTACAGAAACTCTTTAGTTTTCCAGGTTTACATCCAGCCTCTTTAGGAAGAAAAGTCAGAATTTCATCTAAAAACATGAAGAAGAAAAAACGGATGGATATTTTCTGTTCCTCCGTCCATTTTTAAGGACTTTTAGTTCTGTTTTTTTTTTTATAAAGGCTTTACTTTGGTTAAAAAAACTCTGTTTATTTTATTGTGTGTTTAAATGTTTCTTTTTTCTGAATCATTTTTGTTAAAGTGAATATATTCAAACTGAGTTCTGGGAGTTTTATTTTTATTTTATTTCAAGCAGTTAATGATCTTTAAAGCAGTCAGACTGTTGTAGTTAAAAACTTTTTCATTTCATCTTTTTAGGCCGTTCTTTCTGACTCTTTATCAAACTAAACAGTCTATTTTTTAATATAAAACAAAGAGTAAGTGAGTGAGTGAAGCCTCCCTGTATGCAGATGACTGAGCGCTGTGGTGCTGATTAGTTTCCATCCTGTGATTGGTGGCTTCATGTCCAACAGGAAGATGTGAACAGAGGTTAAAAGCTGCTGCAGGACTGCAGACATCGGTAGGAAGCTGAACCACAGCCATGGCTCTGCTCAACCTTCTTCTCCTTCTGCTGGGGCTTGGTGAGTCAGGACCTGCTGTGGACACGTCCAGTGGACACAGACCTTAGTCTACATGTGGTTTCTGAATGTCTCATTGTGCTTCTTTGTCCTTAATAGCAGAATTATGAGTTTTAGTTCTCTGTGTTTCAGGATATAAACCTCATCACTATGCTGACATGTTTTAGTTTTCAATGCTTCTACGACGTCTTTCTGAATTTAACTGTGATGTTAGAACCTGGTTCTGCTGAGAACATTTTTCCTGGACTGTTTGAAAAAGCCAACCTTCTTCTGCAGGTGTTCCAGTGAGCTCCATCTATCTGGAAAAGAGAATCATTGGAGGTCACCCATGTAATGACAATGAGCGTCACTATCATGTTGTGCTCTATCCAGTTAGTAAATTAGATTGGAGTTTGTGTGGAGGCTCCCTGATCAGTGATCAATGGATCCTGACTGCAGCTCACTGCTGGATGTCAGGCCCTGGATGGTGAGACACAAAATGTTTTACAGTAAATCACCAATAACTGAGGTTTTATCTCTAATAAATGTTTTTTTATTGTTGTAGGACTAACATTGCCTATTTAGGAATTCATCCTAAAGGTGCTGAAATAGAGAAACATGATGTCACTGAACATCATATCTATAGAGACAGCAAGGGTCGTGAACATGACATCATGCTGGTGAAGCTGCCAAAGCCAACAAAAATCAAACCTATACAGCTGACTGATTGTAAAACTCGCCTCAGTGTGTAAGTCATATTTTTAATTAAACTAAAATGTTGTTTCTGAGCTTCAGGATGAGGCATAATTCATCCAGGAGGATATTTCTAAATTCTCTAAAGCTTAGTTTTATTATTTCTAGTTTTGTTTTTCTTATCTTTCAGAGGAACCAAAGTCCAGATCGCAGGTTTTGGATATGCAGTAACGGGCCTAAATAAGGAACGAAGTAAGATTAATGTTCAATTCAATTTCAATTCAGTTTATTTATATAGCGCCAAATTCACAACACATGTCATCTCAAGGCACTTTTACACTTCAACCAGATCATACAGTCAAATTGATACAAAGTTTTCTATCTAAGGAAAACCAGTTGACTTACATTGACTCATTGACTCAAATACAATCCCCCCACACTAAGCATGCATGTAGCGACAGTGGAGAGGAAAAACTCCCTTTTAACAGGAAGAAACCTCCAGCAGAACCAGGCTCAGTGTGAGCGGCCATCTGCTGAGGCATTGGCCACTGGGGTTCAAGGAGACAGAAGCAGACATATGAAAAGAAGCATAGATACAAAAAGGCAACTGTCAGCCAGCTCCACAGGCGGCGGCCGTCCAGGAACACACACAGCCAGGCAGGCGAGCTCCAAGCCAGCTCCCATTCCAGAGGACGAAGATAGCACATCCACTCAGTCACGGTCAGAGAAACAGGACCACACTGGAAAACAGGCCGATCTCCAACATCTATAAACAAGGGTGTTGATAGAAGCAGCACAGCTGATGTTTCTTTCCAGGATGACGTCACAGCCAAACAGGAACAGACGAGGCAAAGCTACTCTGAGGAAAAGCAGAGAGAGCAGAAGGTTAGAGATTGAACTAAAAGATTCTGCAGAATAGGAGAACAGAGAGAATGAAGCAGAATGATGAAATGGGGTCCCTATGTCCTCCAGCAGTCTAAGCCTATAGCAGCATAACTATAGAGATAGCTCAGGATAACCTGAGCCACTCTAACTAGAAAGCTTTATCAAAAAGGAACGTTTTTAAGCCTAGCCTTAAAAGTAGACAGGTGTCTCTGCCTCTGGTAGTTGGGACTAAAACTGGTAGTTGGTTCCACAGGGAGGAGCCTGAGAACTAAAGATCTGCCTCCCATTCTACTTTTTAGAAATTCTAGGAACCACTAGTAAACCTGCAGATTGAGAGAGCGAAGTGCTCTGTTAGGAACATAAGGAACAATCAGATCTCTGATATCAGATGGAGCTTGGCCATTTAAGGCTTTATATGTGAGAAGGAGGATTTTAAATTCTATTCTTGATTTAACAGGAAGCCAATGAAGAGAAGCCAGGATAGGCGAGATATGATCTCTTTTTAATTTTCATTAGAACTGGCTGCGGCATTTTGGATCAGCTGAAGGCTTTTAACTACAGTTTGTGGACTTCCTGATAGTAAAGAATTGCGATAGTCCAGCCTTGAAGTAACAAATGCATGGACTCAGTTTCTCAGCATCACCCCTGGACAGGATATTTCTAATTTTTTGCAATGTTCCTCAGATGAAAGAAGGATATTCTAGAAACCTCTTTGATATGGGATTTATGTTCATGTTTGTCCCTGTTCATGTTTGTCATTGTTTTTCTCATGATGTTACAAATTATTTAGATTACATAAATCATCCATTTTCTTTAACTTTAAATGAGCATCAGTGGCAGAAAGTGGAGAAATATTCTGAATCATGAATATTAATAAAGACTTATTATCTGTTTATGCTTCTTTTCAGTTACTAAAGCCTGGACTATACCCTCTAATCTTCAGTGTGCTGATATCAAGCTCGTACCTAATAGTAAGATGCCATTTGATGATTACTATTGGTACCAGTACTGGAATTGTGCTTCCAGCTCTACGAAGGACACATCTCCGGTTGGTCTTTTATCCATTTTCTTAATAAAAACTAAACCTTGTTGCTGCGTTTCACTAGAATCTGTGACTAAAGAACTGAAACCCTTTGTTTGTGACAGGGCGACTCTGGAGGAGGATGGGTCTACAAGGACAAACTCTATGGTGTTCATGCCTTCACTGGAGATTCATACTTTGCCTGCAGTGAACCAACTGGTTTCATGGATGTCTGCGAGTACAAGGCATGGATAGAGAAGACTATTAATCCTGGAGCTAGAAACCCTGGTTTCTAGGAGACGTTTTGGAAGAAATTACGCCAGAGATTTTGGTTTTTTTAACTGTCTGTAAACCACAACATTTAAGTTTATCTAAATGTTCAGTTTATTTTGGCTTCATTGCAGTTTTCTTCCTTTCCCGCTTAACAATTAATTCTCTGAGTATAAATGTTGTTCTGTTCAAGTTAAACTGTGAGAACATTTCATTTATGAAGAAGTAAAGCTTCTGTTTTGCATCCTTGTACTCAGCAGCAACAATAACCACTGTTACATAAAAAGGCAATAAAAACAGCTTTGATCAGATCATCACATTCATGTCTTTTCTGGTTATTAATGATTTTTCTGTTTTCTACAAAATAGTTAGAAGCATTTTTAGTTTCAGGTTTAGTAAATGCTATTTTCCTTTAAACGTTTTAATTTCTTCTTCACTTTTAACCTGCTGCTGTTAAACTCAGTAATAAAAGCATCAGACTATTAGTTCAATTAGAAATAATGACGAGTTTTGGACGGTCAGGTCTGTTACTTTAAACTGAACATTTCATGATAATAACTTTAAAGCTCAGAGGTTCTTTAATATGAAAAATAGATAGTTTGTGTCTGTTTAGTGAATAAACCAGAGAAAACTGATCCCAGTAGAAAGATCCTGAAATAAAGGATTATTGTCAGGTTGATGGTTTAAAGGACCCAAAACAAAACAGACATTTATCTGAATAATCAAACAATAAAGACACTTAGAAGAAGCTCAGAGAAGGAAAAGGTCATGAAGTCCATGCAGAGAGTCAGAGATGGAGCAGGCAGACAAACAGCTGAAATAGGAACAGAAAGAGGCGAGCAACCTCTGCTGCCTGAAAGGAGGGTGGCTGATGGAGGAAGACTAATAAACCCAAACATCCAACAAAAAACATCTCTAACTGAACCAAGAACAGTAAAAAACAATTGAAAATTCAGTTTTCCCATTTTTACTTATTGAAAAATGATTAACTCACCTGTGAAGCAGTTACACCTGCTGCAGCTTGCTGTACATCATTCTCTGCAAGGCTTTCTTGCTACATGTCCTGCAGGCTCTCATTTCGGGCCTTCTTTGATGATGGGTCCGCATCCTGCTGGGTTGAGTCATCTGCACTGCCACCAGCCTCTTGCTGTTGATCAGTAGCCCCACCAGCCATTTCATCCACAACACACTGCAGCGTAGTCCGGGCATCCCCCTTCTTGTATGAGTTCAAGTAACGGTCTTTGTGACGAGCATCAACCATTCTTGCATTGACATAGAGTGGTTCATCTTGCACACCATGAAAACAATTGCAAACAGCTTCTAGCAGAGTTTCATCAACCTATGTGTCATGCAGGGCAAACTAGGCACACCAAACTCTGACGTAGCTTTAGGCATGTTGCATGCATTGTCCCTTACAATAGCAACTTCTCCTTGGAGATTTTCCAGCTTTTAAACCTGTTTTCAAATGCACATGTAAGAGCTTGAGCTGTATGAGACCCACAGCACTCCCATGAATGAAGCACAGCCTTATTTAGCTCAAAATCAGGATCTAGCCATTGCACTGTAGAGCTCAGCATGCTAACTTGGTTAGCATTTGAAGGCCAAATCTGAGTTGTGAAACTTATATCTACAGCATTAGATATTAGCTTCTCAACGTGTCTATATGAACGACACAATAGAGCCAGGGGAGGCAAACTTCAGAGAAATATCTGCGACTTGGCATGTCGAAGCGTGGCTCGAGGAATTCAAGAAGTTTTTTTAATCCAGTTGTCATGATTTTATCAAGAGCTCGGACCCTCATGCAGATAAACCAGTCCAGAGAGACAAGGGAAAAAGTTTAACAGGTTTTATTGAGAAGTTTTGTGGAGGTTCCAGTGTTGCTCTGAACACTGCTCAACTGGAACTGAAAGGTGAGGGGAAGACACTGCGGTTAGTTCAGGGTCAGTGGGAAAATTGATTCTCGAACTTGAAGAGGAGAATTGGCTGGCAGACTCAAGTTTCCAGAGAATTCTTTTGATCTCTTAGGACTCCATTAGGTGAGGAATGTGTTTCGGTGTTTGTCTCATACGGTGGAGCCGGACAGGGTTACCCAGAATGCGGTTGCTTGTAGATGAACGGAAAAGACTGACTGCCACTCAGATTTCCCTGCGGTACATGAAATGACTGTGGTGCAGATGAATCCCTTTGCTTAGTGTGAAGCTCAAACGATTCCTCGGGGGGGAAAGTGGATCCAAACCTCCAGTTTGTATCCCCAGCTCAGTTTGAAGCTCAGTAGATCCTTCCAGGGGAGAAGGTCTTAAAATCGAGCTTACAGGATGACTTCCTGCCGAGAGGCAAAACAACAAAAAGCAACTTTAAGACTCAGGTTGAGAAAAACTCAGTTAGACTCAGCAAAACTCAGCTTGGGTAGAGTACCCTAAACTGGCAAACACTCTGGCGTCTGAGGTGAGTGGCAGTCAGCAGCTTAAGAACACTCCGTTAATCCAGGTAACCCCTTCCTTGCAGGTGTGTGAGAGTGGGGAATCAGAACCAGGCGCCTCCTGGTGGAGGAAGGAGGACAAACACACAAAAACACAGACCACACAGACTGGAGTCCTAACATCAGTATCTTCCACCATGGAAAACAGCTGGTTGTCTAACGCAATGCACTCAATGATTTTCTGACAAATAATTTTTGCTCTCAGATGTTCTTTGTTGTATTTCTGTTTTTTCTTGATTTAGTCTTTAAGAGAAAGCTGTGTTGTTTTTTTGTGCGAGTTGTCTCCAGGTTGCTTGACTTTCCTTTGCTGTATGTTTCTCCGGCTGGTGCTTCCTTAAGGGAGATATTAAATTGGAAGTGCTGAAGGTCGAACTCTTGCTTCCCTCATGCATGACACACAGTCATTGCAAATCATAAATTTCATGTCATCATTTGAAAGTTTGAAAAAGTTCCACACTGCAGACATTTTTGTTACAAACAGCAAACAGCTCATAGCCTGGGTGGGAGGGGTCGGGGGTTATGAGTCTAGACCACGGATGGGCAACTTCCATGATTAAGAGGGATGCATTTTTTTGGGCCACATGAACACGCACTTAAAATAATAGGATATGAAAGACGCTGCAAATGATTCTCAATAAGAACAAATTTTATATGAATTTATATCGGTATGTTTACTGCACCAACATACAACTGTTTTCTGCTTATAAATGCATTTTAATATGTCCTTAAACAAAAAAAAAATCGTTTGCTTTAAAAAAAAAAAAGTGCAAAAAGGAATTCGAACTCATTCATAACAAAGAACAAAAAAGTTTATAAAAAACTCATTAAAATAGTTCAAATTCAATAATAGCAGAAAACTAGACCACAGAGGCCCAATATTAATTAATGATAATCAATAATTAATGAGAGAGCTGTGGTTTGGCCTGCTGGATCACAATGGGCGCTTCTCAATATGCGTTCTTGAGCGTTCTCGTGCTGTGTGACGTGACATCGCCATCAGCCTCAGCCCCGTAAGTACCGTTCCAATTCTCGAGAACGCCAGATTGAGAACGCACCAAATCCCCTGATGTTGCAAAACTTCTGGCCCCCGCCTCTTTATCGCAGCATGCATCAGAGCAGACTTGTCCATGCTTCTTCAGACTGACCGCTTCCCCAGAATGCCCCGCGGCCGCAGTTTGATTCCAGACAGCGCTCACAGTGTTAAGTTAAACATTCCCTTTTCTGCTGCTGTTGTTCTTCAAAAAGTACGTTTTGAAATCGCTTTTGAGGCGATAACATTATACACATTGAAGCCTCCCTGTGTGGCCTGTTTACAGAGTTAGTAGTGCCAAATTTAAAAAAAAAAAAAGTCCGGACGCTGAGCCTGACCAGAGTGACCAGCAGACTCGAGGGTAACCGCAGCCAGGGGCTAATGTTACCCCGCTCTGTAGTGCACCTCTTCTCGGTCTAGTTATGTGTGAACTAATCCGCCTCGCTCTGATGGCTAAGTTTTTTGCGGTTCAGTAATTTTTAAATGTTTTTTAAGCTTTAGAAATAAAAAATATTGTTTTCAAAATGTTTTGTGTAGGGAATAAATAAAGAAATGCTAAAGAACGTTGCATGTGATGACGCCACGGAGTACGCTTTCTGTTCCAATACACATACGTGCAGGTTTGCAAGCCGCTCGCCAAGTCCGATCTTCCTGCTGCTTCTCGCCAAGAACGGACTTCACTAGAACGCCAGTACGCATCGCGTTCTCGTGAATTGAGAAATGCCCAATGGATTGGATGTCAATGTCCATTTTTGTGATCCCAATGTGCATCAAATAAAACTGTGTTTCATCGGTGAGTCTGTTTCTTTCTTTGGATTTTATGTGCTTCATGGTGGAAAAACTGCTCTCGTAAATATAAGTGCTCCCAAACATACTGGCCATTGAGGCGGTAAAATCTCAGAGACGTGGAAAACGTGCTTCAGGAAGAAGTTAAATTAAATTCCCCTCTCTTTGCTTGAAAAAACAGGTCTGCTCGCAGCTCGCAGAGTTCAAGCTGCAGCTCTGATGGTTGCGCCCTCTATCAGTCAAAAGTATAATTACAATTTTTTTATTTTTTATGAACTAATTAAATTGTTATTGACCTATTCACGGGCCGCACTGCGTGATGATGAGGGCAGTGTGTGGCCCCCGGGCCTCCAATTGCCCATCCCTGGTCTAGACCTTTCCTAGCCTGACGTAGTCCGACTCCAATCCTAGTCAGAATGAGTCTGATGCTGCTCCATAGAGCTGTGATTATGGGGCGTGTTTTTGAACGAACCAGGGAAAAATGCCTCTGCACTCAATTGGATAGACCTACAACCAATAAGAGCAACGGAGGCGTGACGTATGTTAAGCGACTCTTATATAGTTGTTGTCAACAAAAATCAAAGCGTGCAGTTTCGCGCCTAGAATAAGAAGATGAGCCTTGATCGCTTTCTTGTTCCTGCTTTTAAAATTAATTTGCTGTCGATATCTTCTAGAACAGACCCAATAGCAGAATCTACTCACCTCAACCTCCAGCGGCAGCCATTGTTGTTGTCACCCAAGCGCCGCATTGGTCACGTGGTTGATTACGCTACTGTTGGTCATCTGTCCATCATCGTATAAAGCCCGCCCTGACAATTTGATTGGCCCGGCCAGATATTGTGCTAGCATACCGCGCTACTATTGAGCAATGCCAGACCGAACTTCCCCGACATCAAAGCTGTTGTAGGGCGGACTAAGTTCGAATGGCACCCAGGCTAGACCTTTCCTGGCATGAGTCCAAACCTGTTAATCACCGTTTCCCACAATCCCTTGCAAGTCCTCCCTCTCCTGTGGTCCACTAAGACCTCCTCGGTCTGACTGATGTTCAGGATGAGGTTGTTCCTCCAGAACTGCTGAGTCAGAAAGTGAACCTCGTCTCTATAATCCCTGATCATGGTTAGAATCCTGTAATGAGATTTTAATCTAAGATGTTGATGCTGATTTTCCTGAAGAGTCTCTTCAGTCTAAGCGCCTTCTTTATCCAAATGATGGTAATGACAGCATTAAGCAAATAACTGAGCTGCTGGAGCACATCGCTCATACTGTCTCCATGCAAACGCTTCACTTCATGCAAAAACATCCAGGAGACAAAAGTTCACCTGAAGGAGTTTATCCAATAGATAAAAACCTTAAACTGATATCAGATCTAGATTTGATTCATTCAGCAGCAACTTTTCTCCAACAGACCCAGTAGAAACATGGACCTTTGTTCTGTTTATGGATCAGAACCAGTGAGCTTCTGGTTCCAATCCTGGTTCCCTGTTCCCTAAGATGGTTTGTTTTTCAGTTGTATTTGAATGAATCGTTAGTTTTCTGTTTGCATCCAGGATCAATTATCAGCATCTTAAACAAATGGACCCTGACTAACGTCTGAGTCGGGCTTGACATGAAAGAGGACGGGTCAGAGAGACGGAGGACGGGTCCAATTTATAAACCTCGGATCGTTTTCCACCCTTCACTCCTCAGAACTAAACTCTTCAGATTCAGGTTTGTAAGCCGCTGATTGCATTTTATACGGACATTCATAACTTAGTTAGAAGCTTTATTAAACTGTTCTTAAATTAAACAACCTTTAATCAATCTCTTTTATTGAAAATGTTAAAAACTATAATTTATAACTGAAAACAAAACTTTTCACCATATTCTTAGGATGTTTTCTATACCTATACTGATAATTGATTGTTTATTACCAGTTTAATAACTGGTTATAGCATAGATTGTTCATAATTGAGGAGGTTTGTAGTTTATTGGTCCAATCCTGATATAAAAAGGCTAAAGAATGTAAAACTTAACAGAAAACCTCCAAAAGTTGAAGGTTTTAGGATTTTTTGCCTCCATTTTCATAGAGATCAATAACCTTCAGTCTCTCTGGCTGATGTTTTTCTTTGTCTGATTATTTGAATAATTTGCTTTATTTTCTGTCTTCAGCTCACAGTCATGGAAAAATGTGGATTCTTCCTCCTGATGATCGCAGGTCAGTTTTTCTATCCTGGATCTTTCTCTAATGTTGATAAAAATAATCAGGCATGCAGCTTCTTGGAGGATCCTAGAGGAGCAGAGATCTCTTCAAACTCCGATCCGCTTAGGACAAACAGAAAACTATGATTACTTTATTATTCTAACAAGCTGCCACAAAGGGTCGGCTTCAGAGGTGTTAAGGTTGTCTAAGATTCCTGGTCGGGTCCCGTTTGGACCTTTAAGGATGGTTTTGTTGGTTTTAATTCTTTCAGACGTGATTCTGTTTGGTTAATAACTTGATGGAAATGAATTGGAAATTGAATGAATTGAACTTTATTGATCTCACACTGGAGAAATTCACTCCCTGCATTGAACCCCTCCCCTTGGGGAGCAGTGGGCTGCCATTGTGCGGCGCCCAGGGAGCGATGTGGGGTTAAATGTCTTGCTCAGGTACCTAGAGTGCAGGCTGCGGGGATTGAACCAGGTACTTTCACTGCACTGCTGTAACCACTAGGCCAACACTCACCCAGACTTGGTCTCTTCTGTTAAAATCCCTTGGAACCTGGCTTCAGACTACAGGATGGTCCGGCCCGCTCATTGTTTGTGGCTGGCTAGGTTCTAGTGGGACCTGGATCAGCAGCACATTCTGGGGCCCTTTGCAACCCTTAGATTGATTCACCTTTATGGAAAAAAGTTAAATCGCTCTGCAGAACTAGAACCCATTTGGTGCCCAGAATTATCTGGCATTAAACCTCCTCTATGGAAACATTGAAGGACCGTCCCTGGTCTCTCAACACCAGTGTGCCGGCGGTATGATAACATGTCAAATTCTATTTTAACCATTTCTATCAACACTTTTGCCAAAATGAATAGTACATATGTCACCTCAAACCTCTGTGGTACTACCTTGTATTTTTTTTATTCTTATTTTTTTACTTATATTTCTTATTTCTATATTATTTTTCCAGTGGGACGCATACATGTACACTTGCACCCTAATCCTTATTTATCTGATATACTGTATATATATTGTTTACTATTCTACTCTTGCACCTTTTTCCTTCCTTGTTTGCAGCTTACCTTCTGTCATTACTATGCCAAGGAGTGAAATTCCGCCGTAATCAAGAAACAGTTTTACGGTCTAATCTAAATCTACACCTAATCTAATCTTCGGCAGATTATGTCATTGTATTTCAGTGTGTGGCAGCAGAAGGCAATAAATGCCTGTAAAGGCAATAGAGTCACAGACAGGATCTCAGCGCGATGAGGTAATGACAGTGATGAAGAAGTATTTGATAAGTTAAAATGCAAATGCAGAACAGGGCCCAGAACCTGCTTACAAGCACTGATGAAATGAACGGGTTCTGTTTAAAGGTGCAGCTCTGGCAACAATATGTGCAACCTGGAGATGTTTGCGCTCGGAGAGAAACTTCAAGATGGCACCACTGCTGCAATGGGCGAGATGATAGAAACTCATTTGAAACCTCTTAAGAATTTGTCATTTTATTTCTTATCAACTTTCAAAGAGGGTTATGGCAGTGGCGCCTCCAGAAATATTTCATAGGGGTGGCCAGATGGGCCGACTGGAATTCTTAGGGTTGCATACGGAAACTAAAAAGCCATCATTTCAGGGTTTGAATCTACGTTTGTGAGAGTAAACCTGCCTGTAGAAAAACTATGAAAAAGACTCAGGCATAACCCCTACTCACATCTCGAGAAGTTGGACCAGGTAGAAGAATGAGGTGCGAGAGAACGCTGGGACCCTTTTTCACCTGGATTCCCGCTCTTTTTGCCCTCATGTCTCCTCTCAGCTGACAGACATGACTTGCCCCCAATTCCTCATCAACACCAACGCCGTATCTAGACCCACATTAAATTTCCTGATTGGCTCCTCTGGCGCGCTGTGGTGATGGAATAACAGCTACCACCACGCCTTCAGTCCCTCTAAGCTTGATTTGATATAGAACAGGCTGGACGCCCAGAGGACACAGGAGCTTTGCTACAAGTTCTGGAAATACCAGCCAAAGCCTGGCTGAGGAGAATATGGTCTGATTTGGTCCAGTTAGGTTCTGGGTTTACTGATGTTTGATGGAGATGTCCTCGGCTGCTTGTCCTTCCTTACTACTGTCAAATATCTGACCCTGCTGCTTCTCTCAGGTCTCTTGGTCGTCTGCGATCTTCAGCCCCAGCAGACCATCAGACAGTTCCGGTACGTTGGTCTGCTGAGGAACTGGAGCGAGGCTCAAACCTACTGCAGGGAGAGATTCTTCGACCTCGCCACCATCCAGAACACCAACAACAACACAGAGGCCAGGCAGGCAGCAGGGACCTCCAAGGTCTGGATTGGACTCTTTAACGGCACCTGGAGGTGGTCTAAGGATGAAAACCAGCTTTCTCCCACCAGCAGTTCATACAACAACTTGGGTTCCACCCAGCAAATGAACGGGCAGTGTGTAAAGCTGGCTTCCACCACAGCCTGGTTGCCCTCAGACTGTGAAGACCTGCATAACTTTATATGTTATGATGGTGAGTCTGACAACAATATATTGGAGTTTATGTGGATTAAATGGTTAAAATCTCACACCAGGTCCAGATAAATGGTAAATGGCATGTATACTTATATAGCCTTTATTCAAGTTAGGAGACTTTGACCAAAGCGCTATTATTCACTACTCGTCATTCACCCAGTTACACTCACACACACTGATGGTGGCAAGCTAAGCATTCGTAGCCACAGCTGCCCTGGGGCTCACCTCGACAGAAGCGAGGCTGCCGCGGCACACTGGGCCAATCGGGCCCTCTGACCGCACCATCATCGTAGACAATGCAGGTGAAGTCCTGCCCAAGGACACAACGACAATGAAAGTCGGAGTCGGGCTTGAACCGTGCCTAACCCTTCGATTGACAAGGCAAACTCCTCCATCCAACGCCACTGTCGCCTGATTATAGATAAGGAGAGCTTTACTCTGAGGAACAGTAAAAACGATAAAAATATATGTTGCATTTATGTTTATCATCGTGCTCTCTTTGCCTTTTTAACTTAACCAGATGTTTACTCAGATTTTAAGTTTTTCTCTTGTACTTTGCTTCACAAATATTGCAGCAAGTTTAATCTGCATCGTATTTTAGAAAGTGTAGCCGTCTCTTAACAATTAGCCATGCTAGCTGACGCCATCATGCTTGTGTGTGTGCAATGCTGCGGATCGAGCTTTGAACGGTTAATCGTGCTGAGCTTAGTTCTTACGACCATTTAAACATCAAGCTAACATGGATCCTCGCCACCTATCGAGGGAATTATGGATCAAGTAGGACTGTTGGGGTAACTTCTGCAGTGGTTCCCGTCATATTTATCTGGGCATAGCTTTAGTGTTACAGCTAAACAAATAAGGTCTGAGTCTATAGATTTGTTGTGTGGAGTGCCTCAAGGTTACGTTTTGTGCCCAGTTTTATTTTTGTCGTATTTGATCAGTTTGGGAAACATAATTTAACAGTTTAGTGTTGTTAGCTTTCCCCTATTTGCTGATGATATCCAGCTTTACTGCTTCTTTAAGCGGTCTGAAATCTAAGCTAAATTCTTTGCTCCATTGTCTCATGGAAATTAAGCAGCGCCAAAGCGATAACTCTCTGCAGCTAAATGAAGACAAAACAGAAACACTGGTTATTGATTCTATTCCATGGATTAAATAGCACTTGGGTTACTTAGGCCAGTCTACTAAGCCAAGTCTAGAAACTTGGGAGTTATCTTTGACAAAGATATGTCCTTTGCAGGACTGTACTGTAAGCAGCTGACAAGAAACTTCTTTCAACTAAGGACAATCTCTAAACTCAGGAATAACGTCTTAAGGAACGATCCGGAACTTATAATTCTTGGGTGTTTTCATCGTTGCTGGGGATTTTAACCAGGCTAACTTGAAGACTGTTCTCCCTCATTTTTACCAGCATGTGGACTTTGCAACTCGGGATGAAAATATTTTAGACCTGGTTTGCTTTTACATCAAAGACGCATTCAGAACAGCCCCCACCCCCACCTCAGGGGCGGGGGGGCTGCATACAGGCCCCAGCTAATAAGGGCTAAACCAACAGTTAAAGAAATCAGAGTGTGGTCTGAGGGGACCATGGAGAAACTCCAGGACTGTTTGGAATGCTCTGGAAGGAATACGTTTAAAGCTGCAGCAACTTATGACAACTAGATAAATATAGATGAGTATGCCAGGACTGTGCTTTCAGCCTACATCAAGAAATGCATTGAAGAAGCATCACAAAGAACATCACCACCCGGGCCAATCCAACCACCCTGGATAAATTTGGAGAGGTATAGAATTCGGTATGATATATAGAAATTTCTAAAGCACAGAACTCAGCCCTTCAAATTGACAGACAGAGAGGCGCTGAGGACAACTTAAACCGTGCCATCAGATCAGCGAAGTAGAACCACAGCCAGAAGATCCAGGATCTCTTCCATGATGCCAACAACACCAAGAAGATGCAGAAAGGCATATCAAAGCTGCAACACACCCTCTCCCCGGGTGGGTGTAGCTGATGATAACTTCCTGAATGGGTTTTAAACTTCTTGGAAGGTTGGTTCTCTAAACAGCCTCCAGCAGTGAAAGCTGTTCCACAATGAGGGAGAGATAGACACTAAACCGGACGTGAAATTTAGCTGGCGAGGGGAAAACTCTGAGGAGAGTCAACTGTTGAAAGGCCGCCCTGCAGTGCCCCAATACAAATATACTACCTGGGCAGTGTTATAGGAGTGGTCAGGATCAGCTGGCTGGGTGTCCTCACTACATTATCTTTAACACCTGGCTGGACCAATCCATAGTGCCAGCATGCTTCCCAGTCTGCGCTCCATGCTCCATTATTCCAGTCCCAAAGAAGCTCGCTCAGGTCCGCCTCCCCGTCAATGATTTCGCCCAGCGGCCTGTCGCCTGTGACTTCCATCATGATGAAGTGCTTCCCAAAATTGCAAGCTGGTTAAAGAATCATTATCAGTTTCCAGTCTGTCCGCCAATATCTCCACCCGCTTTCCCAGTTTAAACTCACTGCAGAAGCATCAGCATCCACTGAGGATTTTATCTGCTACAAGGTTTCCCTCCCCAGCCTCCTGGCACACCTGGAGGAGAAGATTCCACACACTCGTTATCAAACCAGACGTTCCAACCTTTCAGGCTGTTGCTCCCAGGCTTTGGAATGATCTTCCATCCACATTGCGCTCTATGGACTCTGTTGTCCCCTTTAAGTGCCCACTTAAAGTCGATTAAGATGATGGTCTGCTGATGCGCTCTTTGTTATCAGAGAACCGAGCCACAGATGAACCGTGTCGAGCCTTACTGTCGAACTAGTCCTAGATTTAGCATGGTTTGGTTTGTTCCATTTACATTCAACAGTCATATCGTTACCGTACTCGGACCGTTCTCTGCATGGTTTCAAAAGGGTAGCGGTTCCATCCCTCCTCTCTAGTTCTTCAAACAGACATCATTATAGCCTAAAGATACCGATTACTCACAGATGCCCCTCTAGATTAAAGAAACATTGTGTTATAAGAACAACCTTTATGAAATTAAAAGTTCTGCATTTCTTTGATTACAAGCAGCTTTTTGAATTTGACATCTCTGATTTGTTAACCAACAGCTTCAACTAATCTTGATATTGTGGTGATGCAGAAGAAGAGCTGGTCTGATGCTCAGTCCCACTGCAGGTCCACATACACAGACCTGACCACCATCAGAGATTCAGCACATAACTTAGCTCTTGGATGGTTATTGTATGGGCATCTCACATCATATGGATGGATCGGTCTTCACAGATCTGACTGGGTCTGGTCAGACAACAGCAGCATCTCCTACTTACCTTTAGGCGCCCAGACATCTACTGAGGAGGCAAACTGCGTGATGATGGACTCTTCTTTAGGTTCCTGGATCAGGCGGCCCTGCAGTGAGCGCTACGGCTTCCTATGCAGCACAGGTGAGTCTTTCTCTTCACCATCTCTGCAGGCTGAGATCCTGCAGAGCTGATTAGACGTTTTTGTGTCTCCCTGCAGACGTCGTACCTTCAATGATGAGGATGGTGAAGATTCGGGTGGATCCAGGATCTGCAGACCTGAATGACCCCGAGGTGCAGGAATCCATCCTGCAGCAGGTCAGAAACATTTCATGGTTTTATGAAAGAACCAACAGACACACAAAGAATGCATCTCAGTTTAAAACCCAAAGAAAAAACGGTGACGACCTTTGATTGAAAAACTCAAAGATTTATTTGGAGTCTTATTAAACTGGGAAAAGTCGCTGCAGCTCCTGGAGATGAAACCTGGTTTAGACTCAGTCTTAATGTGAGGAAACTGTTTTTCAGCTGAAGAAGAGGGTGGAGGATCAAGGAGAGGAGGTGGAGCTAAGGTGGAAGGTCCAGCCTGATGGGAAGATTTTCCACCGAGAGGAAAAGAGGGCGCCCTCTGGTGTCTGTGAGACGGAAACGTGCGACACACCGTAACACCAACAACTAATTATGTCCTTTTGCTGTTTGCTGTGGGCTCATATTTATCTCATTAGTGATAATATTATTCTGCTATATTTATCCATGTAGAAAATTAAACTGCATTTTCAATTATTGGAGCCAATAAGCAGAGGAGTCAAGTAACAAAGTAACTTAAGTAGAAATGTTGGCTCTCTATACTTTACTGCAGAAATTATCTTTTAGACAACTTTTTATTTCTACTTCTTACATTTTAATGTACATTTTAAGTTTATCAAGATGATGCAAATTGTAATTCACCACTGTAAACATTGAAGTCTACGGAAGTTTGTATCCTGAATTGTAGAAAAATTTTCCTTTAATAGGGTGGAGCAGTAAAGCTTCTGGCCTTAACAGTTTTAAAAACTTTAATTTGAGTAAAAAGTTGATCCTCTAACTTCTACAAAAGCATTTTTAAACAGTAGGATTTATAGTGGAGTAATAAAATTTATACTTTTGACACTTCTGCCAATAATTAAAATCTGTAAAAAAAAAAAAAGGAAAAAGAAAATGAAACAACTTAAAATAATCTAACGTGTCCAACAGGAAAACATCTCTCATTAGATAATAATATAAATACAGAATCATAATCAGCTACTGCAGTCCTTATGTAATAAATCAGGGTTGTTCTTAGTTATAAATGTTAAATTCATCAGTTGACCCATCTGTCTACATGAGGTTTAAGCAATGCACCTCTTTAACGGGTCTGTTTCTCTGTGTCACTGTTCAAAGGAGGAAAGACAAGCAGTGCCCACCCCATTGGCCACCCCACTGGCCACCCCATTGGCCACCCCATTGGCCACCCCATTGGCCGATCGCCCACTGGCCACCCCACTGGCCGCCCCACTGGCCACCCCATTGGCCACCCCACTGGCCACCCCACTGGCCACCCCACTGGCCACCCCACTGGCCACCCCACTGGCCGACCCACTGCCACCCCCCACTGGCCGTGCCCCACCGGCCACCCCATTGGCCACCCCACTAGCACACCCCATTGGCCACCCTACTGGCCACCCATTGGCCACCCCACTGGCCACCGCACCTGGCCCCCATTGGCCACCCCACTGACCGCCCATTGGCCTCCCCACTGGCCACCCCACCCATTGGCCACCCCCACTGGCCACCCCACTGGCCCACCCCATTGGCCACCCCACTGGCTGCCACCCCATTGGCCACCCACTGGCCACCCATTGGCCACCCCACTACAACCACCCATTGGCCACCCCACTGGCCACCCCACTGGCCACCCCATTGGCACCCCATTGGCCGCCCCATTGGCCACCCCATTGGCTGCCCCCATTGAGGCCAGCCCCACTGGCCCTACCACTAGCCACCATTGGCCACCCATTGGCCAGCCCGCATTGGCCGCCCACTGGCTACCCCACTGGCCGGCCCACTGGCCATTGGCCACCCCACTGGCCACCCCACTGGCCACCCCATTACCCCACTGGCCACCCCATTGGCCACCCCACTGGCCACCCCATTGGCCCATACCTACTGATTGGCCACTCCCCATTGGGCTGCCCCACTGGTCGCCCCACTGGCCACCCACTGGCCACCCCATTGGCTACCCCATTGGCCCCACCCCACTGGCCACCCCACTGGCTTCACCCCATTGGCTACTCCCCAGCCAGCCCACTTCTGGCTCACCCCAATGGCCACCCCACTTGCCTCACTGTCACCCCACTGGCCACCCCACTGGCCACCCCATTGGCCACCCCATTGGCCAGCCCACTGGCCACCCCATTGGCCAGCCTGAATTCCCCACTAGCCACTGGCCACCCCATTGGCCCACCCCATTGGCCAGGGTAAATTCTAGTAGCATCAGTTTAGCATTTCATCCCATTCTGCTCAGCCAGCGACGTAACATTAAAAATCACACAATAAACCAGGATCTGAGGAGGCGTTACTGAAGTCTTTCAGATTTCTACAGGCAGGTTCACCACAATAGTAGATTCAAACACTGAAATTATGGCTTTTAGTTTCCGTGGTCAAACATTTCTGGAGTTGCCTCTGAAGACCAGAGAAAAGGCTGCTGGTGTGAACGTGTCTATGTTCATGTGTCCACCACCGAGCTGAAGGTCAAACTGATCGTTAAACGCTTTCATCTCTGCAGAAAACAACCTGAAAACAGTGAAAATCGAAAACCATCACAGATAACCAACCATTATCTTTTATTTCCCAGTAGGTTTATACACTGTAACTCATCTTGGTTAAAAGTTTACTCTGATTAATTACTGAAGTGTAGTTTTCTTTGGCTTATTTTATTGCCCTGTTTATTGTTTCTATTATGATCGAGCTGTTTTTGCTTATTTGTTTCTCTTCCTAATATCTGTGTCACATTGTTGTTTTTAAGTGCTTAATAAATTGATAAAGTAGTAGTAATATTTTGATGGAAAAAGGCTGAAAATATAGAATAAAGATTACTGCCTGGGTTACAACTTTTCTATTCATTTTTATTTATAAAAAATTTAAAAATAAAGCTCAGATCAGTCGACTGTTTAATGTACCAAAATCCCACTTTTCATTCGATGACCATCACAGACATAAACTCTGGGAGTTAGTTCAACTCTACTGACACTTTGACTGCAGCTGTCATCATAAATTTCTATACCTGAGCTTCTCTTGCTTCTCTGCAGAACATCGACCTTGGAGAACTGAGATCCGTTTCATTAGGCCGGTTTAGCAAAGCTGAGTTTTCTAAACCTGAAATAAGGGAAACTCTGAGATTTCCATTTCACAAAAAATTTCCTCAACCTCTGTCTCTGTTGCCATAGTAACATACATCCAGAGCTAACCTGGTCAGCAGCAGGTTTTCCTCAGAGTCTTCTGTCTGCGCTCTCCTTACAGCCAATGTGTTTTTTTTTTATTTCCTAATTTAATTCTCATAGTTTAAAAAGAACAATTTAAAGGAAATCATTCACTAGGACTGTTAGATACGGAAGCCCAGAGCAATCATGTCCTTCAGATACTTTTTCATGGTGGTTTTCTCCAGAAAACGAGTTAATTTTCTCATTATCTAAAGATAACGAAAGCCGTTTTCTCATCATAACGAGATGATTGGTGTGCGTTAAAGCTGATTACTTTAATACCACAACAGCGGGAGAGGATTTATAAGTCATGGCAGCCTTTGTGTAATTCTGTAAATTATTCTATGTTTAACTTTTAGATAACGAGAGGACATTGTTGGTTTGATGATTTGCTTCCACTTCCGATTCATAAGCAATTAGACCTATGTCTCTAGATGTTATAGCTGTTACTCCTGGAACAATTATAAGATGCATTAACCCGCCAAATGAGTCAGATTAAAGATGTTCATAAAAAACAGTCAGATTTGTTTCTACTAATCTATGCAGTCCAACTTCATCCAACACCAATGACTCCGGATAGCCGAGTGAAAATAAATGGGGAAACAAAAACTGATTGTGAAATTCTTTACTGCAATAACCGTGCAGGACCGTGAGGCAGCAAATTGGGCTCCAGCTGCACCTACATTACCATACAGGCTGGCCTTCAATCATCTCGTTATTCCGCGAATTAATAACTGTTTTTCTTGTGATAACGAGATAATTATGTCATTATCTCGAGAAAGCAAAGGAAAAACACTAAGTCGATTAGGACGGCTCTAGGCTACCGTCAGTGTATTCTCATTATCAGTTCGTATGAAATTGTATGAAATGTTATGCACCGTAATTTCGTACGTTTTAGACGTCATTTTCGTCGTATTTCGTCGTATTTTTACGTCTTGCCTGGAGACAAGATATCCTTGCGCATGCGCATCTTACGCACCATTCAATAACATAGAATTTAACATAAAATTAACCCTGACCCTAACCCTAATATACAAAACAGCAAACAAAGTAGTTAGAGACATGAAGAAGTAATTATTGCACTGTTTTTCCCACTTTTACGTCCGTTCACGGATCTGCTTTTTTCGTCTGTCTGCCTGCGCATGCGCACTGATCTGTTTTTTCGAGGAAAAAAGTCAAAAACGTACAAAATACTGTGCATAACTTTCGTACGATTTCATAAGAACTGATAATGAGAATATGTTGCTTCCGGAGTTTGAGACATTAAGTGTTAAAAATAAAAACATACAGTATAATGTCCTTTAGACGAGGATCCAATTAAATAATGAGCTGCATTATTTCACAGATGATTGAATATTTTTAGGGAGAGGATTCTAAGAGCATCCTTTATATTCTGAAGGTTCTCTTTCTGAGCGCTAATGTTGCACCATCACAGACATCCAGACCTGATCCGTCCTCATTAGCAGCTTTAAGGACTTCGCTAACGGAACTGGATTATATCAGGGAGACAACATTGATGGGTGATAACAGCATCGTAGAAAACAACTGCTTAGTCAGATGGACACTGGAAAAAACACTGGAAAACAGGATCGACCTGATGAAGAACCCCATGAGATGATGAACAGGTCCTACCTGTTAGAACAACATTTTTAGGCTTCATCTTCACCTGCGGACAGGTGATAAGACCTAAACAGATACATTGATCTACTACCATTAAACCACTAAACTAGTTTTCATGTAATGTTAATGTGGTTACAAAAGGCTATGGCGGTTCGTATTAATACTTTATTAGTTTAACTGAATAGCTATTTCTGATATCTGAAATAAATTGTTTTCTTGGCTAAATGAACATTTTTATTGAAATGACATTCTTCAAATGTAGAATAAATCTTCTGCATGTCTAGAAATTAATTTCAGATCTCGATTCTACTATCGTTAGTGGTCAACATTTGTATTATTTTGAACATGAAGAAATTTATTTCAGGATATCATAAATAGATTTTCAGTCAAACTGATAAATGTCAAAACGGCCACTTAAAAAATTTCTAGTTATATTAAACTTAATTCTTACGAGTGCAATTTAGTTTTATTTTCAGTTTCTTAAATTCAGTTTCTGCTGCACAACATCTAATTCAGGAAATCTGTTATTGTAGTTCAGTCTATAAAAGGAAGGATCTTATTTAAGTGATCTACAAATGGAACAATTCAATTCAATTCAGTCTATTTCTATAGCTCCAATTCACATCATGTCAT
>JAGKQL010000029.1:985726-1025005 GCA_018398635.1 Cyprinodon brontotheroides
AGCAAAAGCTTTGTGGGACAAATTCATTGTATATTATGGTCTACCAGAACGACTGCATAGTGACCAAGGTCGCAATTTTGAATCAGCGGTCATTAAAAGTCTTTGCCAGATGTTGTGCATAAAAAAGACGAGAACAACCCCATACCACCCACGTGGAAACCCCGTAGAGAGGTTCAACCGCACTCTACTAGGGACTCTTCAAGAAGATGATAAAGGTCAAATGGCGTGATCATGTGCAGCCATTAGTCCATGCTTACAATTGCACTAAAAACGACACAACTGGGTATTCTCCTTATCAGCTTATGTTCGGGAGGCAGCCCAACCTACCGATTGATGTGGCATTTGGACTAATTCGACAAGGAAAAGACACAGTCACTCACAATGAATATGTCAAGAGACTTAAGGAAACTCTCCAAGAAAGTTACAAACTTGCTGTGGAGCACAGTCACAAAACTGCTCAGCGCAATAAGGCCAGATATGACCTCAAAGTTAGAGAGTCCATTTTGGAAGAAGGGGATCGTGTGCTTATACGAAATGTAGGGATCCAAGGAAAGCACAAACTTGCTGATAAGTGGAGCCAAGCTGTATACAAGGTTGTGAAGCATGTCAATGACTCACCCGTGTATGTTGTTGTTCCCCTCAACTCTGATGGTCCTGAGAAAACTCTCCATTGAGACATGCTTTAATGTTGATGTTGACAATGAAGCAAGAATGCAAAAAATGAACCATGAAGAGAAAGAGGGAGAGAACGTTATGTCCGAAGTAAGGCGATCAGAGAGAAGTAGGTCAGAACCAAACCGATTAATGTACAAGACCCTAGGAAATCCAATATCCCTAGTGATGCATTCTATTCTAAGCAGTCTTGACATGGTTGTCACTCAAGTACTAGATTCAGTTACTCCCCCAGTTTTCAGAAATCTGACAACCATTTGAATACATTCCTGTCATACGAGGATGCATGCCATGTCAGGGAGGGAGGGATGTAACCCATGTTAATTTAACAAATATGAATTATAGCCTGTAATACACCACATTGCCAATAGGTGGCGGTAAATGGTTTCAAGTAGTCTAAAACTGCATTGATATGCTGCAAAGAAAAAGGCTAGAATAACCAGAAGAAGAAACTGGAAAAATCGTTTTGTGGTAATTTTATTGACAAAACTGTTTTATTTTCAATATTTTTCAAGAATTAGTTTCCATCTATGGTTGATTTTTGATTCCTGTGTACCCGGACCCGGAAGAACTTTATTTTTGATATTACATTTATTTCTTTTCTTGATGGTAATCTGCGGTGAGTTCTGTGCTATAATTAGCTTTGTTAGCTATTGATTAGCCACAAGCTAATATTTTGCTGTTATGTATTAAAAGTTATATTGTGATTTCATTTTATAGTTTCGATGTTGAAAGAAAAAAAAACAATCGGAGATACTTGTTTATGATTAAAAATGTATGTTTTCTACATGATGTTTGTATGAAAATTTGCAATGCTTACGGCTAACTCTGAAAGGCTATTCTGCTAATATTGCGTTTTTTCTTTGAAATACTGATACTGATGAGGTATCTAGTGACAGTGAGTTATTTATTCCACTGTACAGAATTGAAGAATGCTAGAAAAAGATATGCCAATTCAGTGAATATTATGTTGTGATGTTTTGTTGAGCTGAAAGACAAAATTGGTTATCGCAGCTGGAAATTATTTTATCTACATGGAGTGAAAGATAAACTTTCACTGAAGTGACTTAGAATGATGTATTGCACAATAGTAAAATACATTTCTGCTATATGCAGGTTGGTTTTTTTTGTGTGTTGAGAGACATCGTGTGAAGAACGGCGAGCCAGGATCCAGAAGAGCAGATTGACACTGTGTCCACTACACGTCAAAGAAGAACCTTCTTCTGTTCCACTTGTTCGGTGGGATTGCACATATTAACACTACCCGGGTAGCTACCACATAACACTCAGATCTGAAAACTGAACTGAAAACAAATGAAAGGAAAAAAAAACTTTTGAACTTGACTGACTAGACTTAGGACTACTAAAAGAAAATATTGACTATTTTTGTTCTGTTTCGTTATTGTCAAAATGTGTAATAAATGTGTTTTGTTCAACTCATTGTTTCCCTTGCTCCTCCTGAGTTGAACCTAGTTTCTGATGCGCTGTTTAATTGTAAAGATTCATAGTCACTGATTCCTTTGACGCAGGTGACTTAATCAGATAAGTACAAAGTCTTACAAAGTGGCGAGCCAGCCAGGAGGAGCAGATAAAAAGGGAAGATACTATGTAATGTGAAGTACTTTTAGGTGTTTTGTTTTGTCAGATGTAAATTACTATCAAAACCATATTTTGTAAGTCTAAAATACCCTAAAAAAAATGGATCTTGTCCAGTATTATGGGATTGATGTAACGAGAGCCATCAGTGTAAATGGTGTCACTGAAACAGATTCTAACCATGATATTAGGGCTTCCTTCACAAAATATGGAGCAGTAACCAGAATCTTAAGAGTGCAGAACACAGAAGGGGAAGAAGCTGTCATTTTAGAGTTCGGCTCACAAACATCCCTGACTAATACTGGGTCAACTTTCCCTAGCAAAATAGAGAATGTTGCCAACCCGGATGTGAAGTGGTATGTAACTTGCCTTAGCATGCCTGAATCCGATCAGAATTTGAGCCATGATCTACCTCTGAACGAGTCAAGTGACGACACAGACGACAGTTCTTCTGACTACAGTACCTCTCCTCTAATAAAACGCACAAAGCCCATTTTTGTGCTTAACGAAAACTGCCCTTCTCCTCCACCCCCTAAATCAAACAATTCTCGGACTGACGTGGTTAAAAAAAAGCTGAGCCAAAACTGACCAGCGATGTAACTAACCCACCTGAAATTCAGCGAATTGTGGTGGAACATGTTATAAAAAATGACGCTGTCCCCTCTCAGAGCCAGTCAAAATGGCTAAGGCCATTCTCAGGAAGAGTACTAAAACCTCCAGGCGAAGCAGATTATGAAACATGGGGCCTGCATGTTGAACTACTGTTTAACGATGGCACTTCAGATTATGTGACCCGGAGAAAAATACTGGAAAGTTTGCTCCCTCCAGCATCTGATGTTGTGAAACAACTTGGTTACTTAGCACACCCAAGAGAATATGTAAAACTGCTTGATGCTGCTTATGGCCTTGTGGAGGATGGTGAGGAAATTTTTGCCAAGTTCCTTAGCACAAATCAAAATTCAAGTGAGAAGGCATCTGAATATCTACAGAGGTTACAGGGTCTTTTGAGCACTGCTATTAAAAGAAATGGTGTGAATGCAGCAGATGCAAATCGTCACCTCTTGAAACTGTTTAAAAGAGGCTGTTGGGATCCCAATTTGATCTTTCAATTAGAAATAAACAAATAAGCAATGCATGACTTTGCTGAACTCCTGTTGCAGATACGCACCGAAGAAGATAAGCGATCCTCTAAGCTTGACAGGGTGCATCGCCATTTTGGGTCTTCCAAGGCAAAGCCCATTGCAAATGTCAACTCTCTTCATGACCTGACACTTCCTTGCCCTGAAACCAGTTCTGAAGTTTTACAAGCATACATCTCTGAGACTGAGAAGTCAAGGAAACAGGTGGTTGGGTTGCAATTACAGCTCTCCACAAAACCCTCCAAAAAGTAGAGGAAAAACAAACAGAAGGCTGCTGAAAAAAACCAGGAACTGCCAGCAGCAGAAAGCCAAGTTCAGCAAGTTGCACGGCAGTTTTCAGAAAGACCTCAGCCTAAAGCTTGGTTCTGTTTTAGGTGTGGCGAAGATGGGCACATAGCAAGGAACTGTGTAAACCCCATTAACAAAGCTGCTGTTGATCAGAAATACAAAGAACTGAAGGCTAAGCAAGAAGAATGGAAGAGTAAGCACACCAGTCAGTCGTTAAACTGGAACAGGTTTCAGTAATGGGACATACTGGAACCAGAAATGTTCCAAAGAGTCCCACACCCAAAGAACATTGTCAAAATAACTGTCAACATGGTGGAAACCGCCAAGCCCAGCTACCAGGTGGATTAGTTGGCTCAAGATCTGCTGTGGATTAATCAATTGGAAAAATAAAGCACACCTGCCTCATTGATTCTGGGTCGCAAGTTACCACCATCTCAAAATCCTTCCAGGAGACTCACTTGTCTTCATATCCTCTCTTTTCCTTGGACAACCTCCTCGAAGTAGAAGGAGCTGCTGGTCAAATCGTTCCCTATCTGGGGTATATTGAGATCGACATCACTTTCCCTCAGAGTTTCACAGGTGAGGAAAAACTGGTCACAGTCCTAGCTCTAATTGTTCCAGACAACAGAGCCAATTCAGAAATTCCAGTTCTGATTGGAACAAATGCTCTGGATATTTTGTATGAAGGCTTCAGTGAGCATATGAATATCCCTGAGGACTGTACTTATGTTCCCCTCATTAGGCAACTTCATGCCATCTACAAGAAAAAGACGAGACAGAAAAACTATGTGAGGTCTGTCAAGACACAAGGAAAAAATAGGATAATCCTTCCAGCAGGTAAAAAAACTCGCACTAGATGGTCGTGTGAGAAATGTCCCTGCAGAGCAAGGAACTAGAGCATGTCAGCCAACAAAGTTTACCAAGCGGTGTGCTACTCTGCAGTTACATCATGTCAAGTCCACGACAGACATCATTTAAAGTCCCCATCCTTCTGAAAAATTAGACTAACCATGACATAGTTGTTCCAGCTCATCAAGTCTTGGCAAAAGTCTCTTTTCCCTCGTCAGTCTCTTCTCCTGTTCCTACCTCTTACAATAAAGGGGAAGGAGTACCTGAAGGACAAACAGGCAGTATTGCCACATGTTGTACTGCTTATGAAGTGACTCAAAGTGAACACATTCAATTTGGCTTTGCTGATTGTCCACCCTCAGAGGATTGGAAAACTAGAATTTCAAATACTCTTAATTCCATCCCTGAAGTTTTTGCCAGAGGAGAATTTGATTTTGGACACACAACCGCAGTGAAACACAAGATTCGACTTTCTGATCCAACACCTTTTAAGTACAGACCACGACCTATTCATCCATCTGATTATGAAGCTGTGCGCCTTCATTTAAAACAACTGTACGACAGCAACATTATCAGGGAGTCTGAAAGCCCATTTGCTTCACCAATTGTGGTCGTGAAGAAAAGAAATGGACAGATCCGCCTTTGTGTGGACTATAGGAAGTTGAACAGCCAAACTATTAAGGATGCCTATGCCCTGCCAAACATAGAAGAGGCATTTGCTACACTTACAGGATCCAAGTGGTTTTCTCTAATGGATTTAAAGTCAGGCTACTACCAAGTAGAAGTTGATGAGGATGATAAATATAAGACTGCCTTTGTCACACCTTTGGGTTTTTGGGAGTTCAATAGGATGCCACAGGGAGTAACTAATGCTCCAAGTACATTTCAACGCCTGATGGAGAAATGTATGGCCTCCATGAACCTCAAAGAGATCTTAGTTTTTTTGGATGATCTCATAGTCTTCTCTGATAGCCTTGAGGAACATGAGCAAAGACTTTTGAAAGTCTTGAATAGGCTGAAGGAGTTTGGCCTCAAACTGTCTCCAGAAAAATGTTATTTTTTCCAAAAGTCAGTGAGATATTTAGGGCATATAGTGTCAGAAGAGGGAGTACAAACTGACCCTGATAAGATCTCGGC
Source organism: Cyprinodon brontotheroides (assembly GCA_018398635.1). NCBI lineage: Eukaryota > Metazoa > Chordata > Actinopteri > Cyprinodontiformes > Cyprinodontidae > Cyprinodon > Cyprinodon brontotheroides. The sequence goes on from JAGKQL010000029.1 coordinate 991,408, forward strand.
ACTCACTACGTGGCCCAAACCCCTCAACATATCTGAACTAAAATCCTTTCTGGGGTTTACAGGGTACTACCGTAGATTCATTAAGGATTATGCAAAGATTGCAAAACCTCTAAATGACTTAACAGCTGGCGTAGGTCCTGTTAGAAAACCAAAACATAACAGACTAAAGTCAGACTGTGACTGGAACCGACCCTTTAATGAAAAGTGGACCTCCCTATGTGATGAGGCATTTGACACCCTAATACAAAAGCTAACAACTGCACCAATACTTGGATTTGCTAATCCATGTAAACCATATATTCTGCACACAGATGCCAGTTTACATGGCCTCGGTGCTGCTTTGTATCAAGAAGATGGAGGTCGGTTGAGAGTCATTGCATACGCCAGCAGAGGGCTGTCAAACTGTGAAAGAAGATACCCCACCCACAAACTAGAGTTTCTAGCATTAAAGTGGGCTATTACCGACAAGTTTGCTGATTATTTACATGGTGTTGACTTCACTGTCATGACGGACAACAATCCGTTGACTTATGTTCTGACATCTGCAAAGCTTGATGCAACAGGGCATCGGTGGCTTGCTGCCCTATCCAACTTCACTTTCAACATTCAGTACCATGCTGGTAGAAGAAATCAGGATGCTGATGGACTATCAAGGCGTCCACATGTCCTTGAAGAAGTTGATGAGAGTGCAGCTGCTGAAGATGAAAGGATTAAGCAGTTCATTGACAAGTTTAGAAGGGATGAAGACATCATATCCTTTCCTGTAGAGGCTGTGCAGGCTGTATGTGAGAAACATCAAGTGAACAGCAACTTACCTGTTATGGTGGGGTGTTTAGCAATTGACGCACATGCAATTCCTGCTGAATTTATTGATGTTGATATCACATCTTCCAAAGATGTCACAGCAAGATTGGGCAGCGGAGCAGAGAGAAGATTTTGCTATCAGCAGAGTCATAGACGTTGTCAGTACAGGGAAACGTCTCTCCTACAGACTCAGACAGAAAGAAGAAAGGCAAGTCCAGCTAATGCTGAAAGTTCAAGATCAGTTGTCCTTAATTGACAATGTTCTGTACAGGAAGCGCATGTATCAGGGTCAATCCATTTTCCAGCTGGTTCTCCCTGAGAGATACAGACAGACTGCATTTGAAAGTCTCCACAATGATTTTGGTCATTTGGGAATTGAAAGGGCTATGGATCTCCTGCAATCCCGATTCTATTGGCCAAGAATGTGGCTAGATGTTGAACAGAAGATCAGACAATGTGAAAGATGTGTGCGCCGCAAAGCCAGAGCTGAGAAAACAGCACAGCTTGTTAACATCGAAACAAGCAGGCCACTTGAGCTAGTGTGTATGGACTACCTGTCCCTTGAACCTGATAGTCGAGGGACAAAGAGCATACTAGTAATCACAGATCATTTCACAAAGTTCTCTGTTGCAGTGCTTATTCCTGACCAGAAAGAGAAAACCATAGCAAAAGCTTTGTGGGACAAATTCATTGTATATTATGGTCTACCAGAACGACTGCATAGTGACCAAGGTCGCAATTTTGAATCAGCGGTCATTAAAAGTCTTTGCCAGATGTTGGGCATAAAAAAGACGAGAACAACCCCATACCACCCACGTGGAAACCCCGTAGAGAGGTTCAACCGCACTCTACTAGGGACTCTTCAAGAAGATGATAAAGGTCAAATGGCGTGATCATGTGCAGCCATTAGTCCATGCTTACAATTGCACTAAAAACGACACACCTGGGTATTCTCCTTATCAGCTTATGTTCGGGAGGCAGCCCAACCTACCGATTGATGTGGCATTTGGACTAATTCGACAAGGAAAAGACACAGTCACTCACAATGAATATGTCAAGAGACTTAAGGAAACTCTCCAAGAAAGTTACAAACTTGCTGTGGAGCACAGTCACAAAACTGCTCAGCGCAATAAGGCCAGATATGACCTCAAAGTTAGAGAGTCCATTTTGGAAGAAGGGGATTGTGTGCTTATACAAAATGTAGGGATCCAAGGAAAGCACAAACTTGCTGATAAGTGGAGCCAAGCTGTATACAAGGTTGTGAAGCATGTCAATGACTCACCCGTGTATGTTGTTGTTCCCCTCAACTCTGATGGTCCTGAGAAAACTCTCCATCGAGACATGCTTTAATGTTGATGTTGACTGTTAAAGTGAGAAGGATTTGTCCCCTTCAAAGTAAAGGCTGTAACGCCCCGGGGCCTCCCTCCACCACGGTTCTTTCCTGGGAGCAAGTTATTTACTACTCTTAACTCAAACTCGGTAAAACCATATGAAAAAGGACTATAAAAACAGGAGTAAAAAAGTAACAGAGTTTATTCTAGATCAGGTCGTTACAGGACAGAGAAAATGCTTTCGAGCTATGCACAGCTGTGGTCTCAAAAAATCACGTCCGCAAGCGTCCGGCAAAGTTTGAGCCCCGAACAAGGTCATCACCTGCTTCTTATACCTTCTGAGTCTATGTGTTGCATCATGTGGATGCTTAGCTGTCCGTATCAGAAACTGACACGCCATCCATGTCTTGAACTCCATGCAGGTTGCCTCTCTGTCTCAGGGTTACAGATACAGCAGCTCTCCTATCAGACCGGCTCCAAGATGTGCCCATATTCTGTGTACTCTTAGAGACACGAAGGCTGTCTTGATTAGATGACCTCCGTACACACCGCGACATCCACAATGTGAAGGAAGGCCTTCTGCTCTGTCTAATCTGACTAACAAACAACAGTGCACATGATGTATAAATGATATGTCCAGCTGACCAATAGAAATGCTGCTAATGTCCAGCTGACCAATAGAAATGCTGCTAGTGTCCAGCTGACCAATAGAAATGCTGCTAATGTCCAGCTGACCAATAGAAACGCAGAGGAAGGCCCGCCCCCAGCAGTGAAGAGAAAAAGATCTGGAAATTGCAATCTTAAACAAAATCTAAAAAAAGAGAGAAAAAAATTGAAATATTAAATCTGTAAAAATAAAAAACACCATTTAGATAAAAATGATTTAACATAAAATAATAAAATATTTAGAAATTACAGATACAAAACTGAAGAAACACATATTTTACATTTACATTTTTTCAAAGTTTAATTGAATTTTTTTTTTTTTTCATATTTTCATTTACAAAACTGGTTCTTTTGCAAAAGAAATATTTGTAACAAAGTTGACTCAGTAGAACCAAAGGAGTTTTCACTCCAGTGTAATGGAGTGTGGAACCGGCTGGAACTTGCTGTGAACACTTTGTGTGCAGCGGCCTTCATCAGGGTGGTGCAGTGCAGGTTGAGGGTTCGATCCAGAAGTATCTGGGCGAAGGTCCTCGGATGGTGAGGGACGTCTTCCGGCTGGCCAAGGAAAACGCTCCTGCCATCATCTTCATCGACGAGATTGACGCCATCGCCACCAAGCGCTTCGACGCTCAGACCGGAGGTGTGCGGCCGGGCCTTCGCTTTCTGCCGATTACCTTGAACGCAGCGCGGCTAATTCTCCTGGTTGACCTTTCTCCCTGCAGCTGACAGGGAAGTGCAGCGGATCCTGCTGGAGCTGCTGAACCAGATGGACGGCTTCGACCAGAACGTCAACGTCAAGGTGGGTGGTCTGTTCCCACGTGGACGCACTGCCAGCCACTGACCACTCGGTTTCCTCCAGACAGTCGTTCCAAAGACGCTGCTGGAGCAAAGCAACGCAGGGAGAGACGGAGCGCCAAGCTTTTAGCTAGCGATGCGTTGGGGCGTTCATTCTACGCCCTTTACTGAAAATATTAGAGCGCAGGTGAACATGGCTGCTCCGCTCAGCCTGATCCCATCATCATTAACCCCGTCTGGATCACATCCGTCCGCAGTCAGAATATTTATCACTGCAGATTCTGGTGTTTCTGGTACCAGAACCATTTGTTTTAACCCTTTATGCCGAATCATTTGCTTCTATTCAGTTTTTCTACATTTAACCCTTTATAGGCTGATCCTGATCACTTGCATTCCCCTTACAAATGGAGGCCGCTCATTCAGGCCGTTCAGCATAGATCCTGCTCCATGGCCGTACATCTTAGATGAGCCCTTGAATGATAGATTACCTACTGGAAATTAAGAAACGTTTAGGTTAGTTAAGAAAAAAAGACATAAAAATCGAAGTGAAAAGTTAAAAAGTTGATAAGTTAAAAAAGTAACTAATATAAGTGCCTGTATCGGCATTAATGCCTCTAAGTCGGTGTTTCCCAACTAGGGCTACTAGCTCCCCTAGTGGTCAGCCAATGCATTGCAGGGGTTATGTGTAAACATTTAATATTTTACTTTCTAGATAAAGAAAGATAATAAAATGGGTCTGGGATGAGTTTTGCTGCTGAAGGCCCAGTAAACATCAGCGCTCCGTTACGGCTATTAGCACGCACCAGTTAGTCAGTCCTACTGGGAACCATTCAGTCAGCATCCAGCAGGAGCCATGATTGTTTTTCCTTATCAGCAGTGAGCGATGATGATAAATTAGAAATGAGAGAATATTATTGTCTTGTCCTGATTTGTCAAGTTTAAATTTGTTTAATTATTCAGATTAGCTCAGATTTGTAGATTTTTAACTTGATTAGATGTTATATTTATTTCAGAACTTACTCCCTTTCCAGGAAACATGTTATTTTTTATTCTAATAGAAAATAATGAAATGTCTGATTATCAAATGTGCAAGTTAATGCAATTAGATAGTTTTTAATTTTATAATCCGTTATATTTTCTATCTTTGGAAAATAATCAACATGTTTGAACCAGGGAGGAATTCATGGTTCGATTAAAAAAAAGAAATGTTGGGAAACTCTGATCTAAGGTTATGTTCTAACAGCAAACGTTTCTTTCTCTCTCAGTGTTTTTCATCAATTTCTTCTAGAAGTGCATTAGTTATTTTTCTTAATAAATGTGGGCGTTTCCTTTTATTACACTGACATTAATTTTTAACATAAAAATATATTTTTTAACGTTATAAAGGTAATGGGTCTAACTTGGATTCCAGAAACACTGTTAGCTGGAAATTTAGATTTTTAAAGTATTTCTGTGAGTGCGCTATAAAGGGTTAATTTTCTAATCAGCTGCCTCCATCAGCTCCTCGCTGGTTTCTGTCTGAATTTAAAGGTTTATCCCAGAAGGCAGCTTCATGTCCGTTTAGTTCCTGCTGAGAAGCAGCCGGAGGTTTGATGGTTTCATCCTCATCGTTCACCTGTCTGCAGATCTCAGGTGTCGCAGGTTCAGCGCCTCCTGGTGTTACTCTGATTCTGTCCATCCTGTAACCCGACATCAGCAGAAACTTTCACACCGACTGCATTTATTAGTCACTGGAAACTTTCTGATTTACCAAACAGAAATAGAGTGAATAGATCTGCCCCCATGGATCACTGACCTAGAATGTTGTCCAGTTATCTGGACAGGAGGAAACGATGGAGGAAATGTTTCACCCTGATCTGCTCCCTCAGGTCATCATGGCCACCAACAGGGCAGACACTCTGGACCCCGCCCTGCTGCGCCCGGGCCGCCTGGACAGGAAGATCGAGTTCCCGCTGCCCGACCGCAGACAGAAACGCCTCATCTTCTCCACCATCACCAGTAAGATGAACCTGTCGGAGGAGGTGGACCTGGAGGACTGTATCCTTTCTCAGGGTTTCTGGAAATCCTGAAAAACTCTTAAAATCTTTTAATTCTTCAGTTTAGAACTAAGGCTGTAATTGGTTTAAACGTGTTTATGCCGGTTTATCCACACAGCAACGACTCCAGAGTTCCTCTAACTGGTGTTTACTGTGCTCTTGCCTTACGCCACCTGTACGCCGTAGAACTGAAACATATAGAGCATAAACACAAAATTAGTTTACTTGCTGTATTTGTACAAAATATACAATTAAAAAGCTAAAAATAATAAAGATAGCACTTTGTTCTGCTAGTGGACAAACCTGTCAGCTTAAAAACTCTTTTCTTTCTTCTAAGTTGCTCTTGCTGAATCCGTTTGCATCACTTATTGCCTAGATGGACGAAAAACGCAAAGTGACGTCACCGTAAACTTAGATCCTTAAACTTAGATTGATTTGATTTGTCATTTTGTATACACTCGTGTTAATTTCTTTAAAAAGATGAAATGGTGTAGATCTGTTTTAAAGTGCAGCCTTGTAAACAGCAAGAAATGCATAAAAAAAACAGTAATATAAACCTATGACTATATATATACATTTCTAACATTATTATTATTTTTTTTATATATAAATGAAATAACCTATTTTACACAACAGTTCATCAGTGTGATGGCGGTGGGGAAGAAGCTGCTGCAGAAGCTGCTGGTCCTCCTCATCCTCCGCAGGAAGTCAGAGCGCTTCTGACTTAAATAAATCTGTCTTTCTTTAATCTCATTGCAGTTAAAAATAAAAGCTGAACTTCTTTATGGCATCAAAGGCACCACAGCTACCTCTAGTGGTGAAAGCATGAACTAAAACCACCACTACTGTTACAGTGTCTTTTATAGGTCATAAAATTGTTACTACGTCATAAATAGGATTTTATTCTGGTGGCCCATATCAAACATTAAAATAATCGACCATATTTTCTTTTCTAACTTTTTATCTGCACACTGTGAGGAAGTTTAAATAACAGTAATTAACCTTCCAGTCCAGAGTTTTCTGCACAGCTAAAATCAGAACCAGGGAAGGTAGATGAGGAACGATGGGAATGGAGGACGGGGAGTTAGACGCGCGAAGCGTCAGAATCCGGTTAACAAGAAGCAGGAATCGTTTCTCTGTTCCTCCATCGTCTCTGCAGCGCCTCCACAGCCAGGCTTTTAGCTCGCCATGCGTACGGGCCGTCACTACCCGGTCCGTCCTGCGCCATCAGCTCATTTACGCATCCAGATAAACATCCAGATTTTATTTAGTTAAAAACACCTAAATTCTATTTTTCCCTCCCTGGAAATAGTTGCCGTACAAACCGTAAAGGTAGTGTTGCGCCGATGCCATTTTTTGTAAAATAATCGCCATCATGGTTTTGTCCGGGCCCCGCCCCATACTGGTATCTATGCAACAATAGTTAAAGGTTATTAATGTATTTCCTTAGAAAATTAATGCATTAAAATCCTTTATTTTATCCTCTGTTCCTGATCTGCACAGGAAATGGGATGCTACGCTACGTCCAGGAGCTAACTTTATCAGCTCTGGATTTAAACATAAATCTAGTCTTTTCGTTTTTTTGTTAACGTTACAGTATATAGTGCATAATCTAAAATGCAGATAAACATGGTTTAATCAGATTTTTCTGGACTGATCTTCCATGATGACGCCAGAGAAGCTGTTTAACAGAGAAAATGGAAAAGCATCAAATTATCTCTGGTGAAAAATAATAATAAACATTTTAAAGATATTTATTAGCATTCTTTAGAAAGTTTGCTCGACGCGTCAGATCAACCAATGAGAGAAGCTGATCTGGGAGCTGGTAGGGGGACAAACACAGCACTGCTGTGAGCCGCCATAGATCACTCTCTGAAACAGTTTATTAAATTAACTTAAAATGCTGCAATGGGTAGAAACCCGCCGCAGCAAATATGTTGGTTTTTATTATCCTGCTGCCTGCAGCGGTGTCAGCACAGACCCGAAAACGCTAACATCTACTTCCAGCCGCCAGCCAACAGGAGGGGAAAACCCTGGAGAGGTGAGCGGGCCTGAGGCAGCTGCTGCTGGGGATTCCCAGTCGGGGGTTTCCTGTTTCGGGGGGTAAATGTTTTCTTGGTTTTGTCTTTAACTGCTGCGCAGACGTCGCCCGACCCGATAAGATCTCTGGAGCCGACATCAACTCCATCTGCCAGGAGGTGAGCCGACGCTTAGCGCGTTTGATGCTTTTAACCCTTCAGACGGTTCTGGTTCATCCGTTTCTCCTCTCCTCAGGCCGGCATGCTGGCCGTACGCGAGAACAGGTACATCGTCCTCGCCAAAGACTTTGAGAAAGCGTATAAGACGGTCATCAAGAAGGACGAGCAGGAGCACGAGTTCTACAAGTAGAGAGCGTCGCGCTGAAAGGCGTCTGACGGACGCTGATCTCTGTCCGTTCGTCTGAGTGGATTTATAACCTGGTCAGGCCTGACTCCGCCCACAGACACGCAGCCATGACTTCTGCTGCTTCCTTCAGCATCAGACCCTGACTGTAGCTATAGTTTGTTTCTGTGTGCTCATTAAACAAGGTGTTAATAAAATAAGAAATAAAGACGTTTTCCAAAGAAAGGATTTGATGTGATTTTTTTTTTTTCTGATCTGTGGCTTCAATCAGGCCGCATTTCCACCCAGTTCTCATTAGATTTTAAATACCAAACATAGAGAATGAAAATCAGACTGGTTTCCAGTAGCAACCAGAACGGGCCGGAAGCAGAGGTCGAGTCACGCCATGTTTGGAAACTGAGACCAGAGCAGAATAATAAATGATTTAACATCTGAGTGCTAATGGTTCCTTAGAAACGGCTCCTCTCACTTCCTGTTTTTATTTACTCTCGTTTTAGTTCGGCCCCGTTGTCTTTAATGAATAAAGATTTCCTTTCTGAACGCGAGATGCAGTTTATTTTAAATTTGATTAAAAACAGCAGGTTGTATGAGAAATGGCTTCAGTATGGAGTGAATTTTGTTGCTTTAGAGGAAACGGTTGATCAGTCATGCAGACGGTCGTTTCCTGAGAACCTATTAGAGCACGCTTCCTAAACTGGTTCCAGAAAGAGCCGTGTAGCTGTGTGCTATTGCTTTCCAACCAAGCAATACCACACCAGACTCCAGTCAATCATCATGTTGATGCTGAACTCACTAATGAGATGACTGGAGTCTGGTTGCTATTGCTTGGTTGGAAAGCAATAGCACACAGCTGCACGGCTCTTTCTGGAACCAGTTTGACGCCCCTGCCTTAAAGCTTTACTCTGCTAAAAAATGCGATACTTCGGAACGTTGATGAAAACCCGGACGGATGAATTAATCGGATCAATTGTTAGCAGCGTTTTCATAGGTGGATTAAAGCAAGTGAAGGAGACGAATCCTTGGATTTACTGCACACACCAAACAGGCCCACATCACCATCCCTCCACTGCCGTGCCTAACAGGTCCTCAAGGCGTTTCTGCTGATCGCCCGTGTTTTGCTCTGTCCATCATCAATAATCTCCTGGTTCTCCTGCTGCCATCTTGGTTCTCCTTCAGTCCTCCTTAGCTAGTTCAGGGTCCTGACCAGAGTGAGAAATACTGGGGGGTCCGGGGGTACTTGACCCCCCCCAAACGATTAAACCATAAGACCCCCTGGAAGCCTTAAAAGCAAAATTTAAAGGGGGTCTTAAATTGTGTCAAAAAAAATAAATTTTATTTGTCACCAAAATGTTTTTAAGCTCAACGTCTCCAGTATTTGAAATTCAAAACCTTTATTCAAAAATATGTTCTGTTTTTCGCCAAGTGGAGCCAGCTAATCCTGCTCGCGTTTGCTAATTAGCTGTTCCGCAGTTAGATTAGATTAGATGAGCTTTATTGATCTCATAGTGGAGAAATTCTGGTCACATGTTGGCATAGTGATTAAAGAAGGTGCAAAAAGGTGCATAAAGAATACAAAATAAATAAAATAAATAAAAGAAAAATATCACACACGGGCAACCAGGCGCTGGCCGGAACAGATTTAGCATTGAAGACAGCAGGGGTCTTCTGCTCCTCATTTAATGGACTTCAACTTTTTTTCTGGACAAATTCAACCCAGTTCCATCTCGAAATCTCAGTAACTGGATTAAACTTTTTTCACGTTAAACATTGTGGTGTGAAAGCTGAGAGCTGACAGTTGCTCCTCAGACAGTCTTTTGTGTGTGTTTTCATAGACTGACTGTCTGTTCAGGCTGCTGCCCTCGCCACAGAAAAACTTCATCCCTCCAGGCTGTCACTGGCGAAGTTTTTCGACCAGCTATCCGCTGGTATTTCTACACTGGTCCTGACCTTTGACCTTTAGCCTGTACAGGCTGAGGTGGAGCTCTCAGGGTTTTCAGTCTGCTCTGATGTTGGACTGAATGCTGAGATGTCCACTGCTTGAAGACCTCCAGATGTCCTCCTCCAGGAGACGATCCTCAGCAGAGCTCTGGTGGTCTGTAGACTCCCTCCTACTCCTGGAGGGACGCTGTGCTGCATCTCTGCAAGGCAGGGTGAGGGACGCCGATTCAGGCCGTCTGGGAGGGAATGGTTGACCTTCTCCAAGCCCTCATGGAGACTCTGGTCTTCACCCAGTTCTCCTCCGTTATGATGACCTTAATGATTTCACTCTGATTGTCCAAAAGCAAACAGGTTTTATTGAATCTTGAGGCGGCGGTTCAGCCGCTGTAGCCGTACATCAGGCGGATGAACGTTTCCGTGGTCATGCTCCCCTCACACTGAATGTCCTGCAGATAACACAGTCGGCTCAGGTAGACCCCGCTGTCTGGTCTGGATCCAGGGTTGGTCAGTCTCCTGCGATGCCGCTCCTTCTCCAGGTCCGCCCAGGACTCAAAGTGGTGAAGCTGCAGGTTGTCCTGCCTTAAAGCCATGAGGGGAGGTTGAGTTTAGGACGAAGACAAACGTCTAATCATCAGAACCGTCTTTCAACAGAACCAACCGGAGGGACGCAGCAGGAAGGCTCCAGGCGACCTGGTCAAAGTAGTACGGACAGATGTTCTGGGTCAAAAGCTCTGACTGATGGAGCGTCCTGGAAAAGACCTGGTCCAGCCTGTGGTCCGGCCCAAAGAGCTGGCCGGGGAAGATCCTGTCCCACAGGGTGGACACCAGTCTGTCCATCTGGGTCTGAGCTGCAGAGACCCGGCGGGGGAGTAACCGGTAACAACGCATTTCTCCAACAAACCTGCAGCGGAAAAATTTATTCAGTTTATTTCTATAGGTCCAATTCACACTAAGCGTCACCCTCAGGTCACTCTTTATAGAAAACAGTTCAACCAGACTATCCATAGCCAGATTGGTTCAGAGTTTTTATCTAAGGAAAACGAAGCAGATTGCATCGGAATTTCCATACCCGGCTTCACTACCTTACCTAATTCGTCTAACACTAGCAATGGTAAATGGCTTACTATCAGTTTGAGGGAAACAAGCAAACCAACATGGCTTCGTAACAGTCAGCCAGGCAGTTTGGTAGAGAGTCAGGAGAAGAAGCGCAGCCTTGGTGAATTTCCCTGACAGAGTCGCTTTTGGGAAGTGAATAATAAGCAAACGATGGTCTAATCAGGGCTTCCAGATGCAGGAAACAAGGACAGACGTTAAGGTTCATCACCCTGCTAAGCAGAATCATCACTGGAAATCGTGCAGCGCGTTAGGAAGCTAGGATTTTAGGAATGTCTGAAATTTCCTGATTAGGGAGGCTGACTGTAAGGAGATGCTCATGCAGTCTTTGTTATCTGAGAACCGAGCCAGAACTGAACCGCTCCGAACCCTACTGATGAACCATGTTAGCGCGGTTGGGTTGGGTCTGGCGCGGTTCGGTTCAGTTCTGCGTACCGTTTACACTCAACAGTTACCTTAGTTATCGTGGTCGGACCGATCTCTGCACGGCTTCTAAAGGGAAGGGTAACTATAGACTCCTCAGTAATGCCTCACGCTAGGCACGCTGGTAGAACGAGGTGGTAAAAGTATAAATGTTTATTACTACAGAACAGAAATAAATCCTACTGATTAAAAACATCAACTTCAGAATTTTAGTCCAGTAAAAGTTTTTGAAACTGTTTAAAGTATAAATGTACAAGATTTAAAGGCCTGAAGCTTTACTGCTCTACCCCACTAAAGGAACATTGTTCTACAATTCTGGATGAATTTCTACTCATTTACCGTTTCTGTACCAGAAGTTTCCGCATGAAGGTTTGTTCTTTAGGCCTCTAAATGTAGGAGGTCAGGGGTCATTTCTGGGCTGGCAACCCAAAGCTGAAGAATAGAAAAATAGTTACTTACTGCTGATTTTGACACCGAGACGATCATCTGTGGCTTGAAATGTTGACTTTTAATCTAGATTTAGTTTCTACAGAACTGCCTGCAGCTTTTAAACCATAACATCCAAGTAACCAAAGCAGGTGTATTTCCTCACTGGTTTTCTGACCTCTGACATCCGCGGCAGCCTGAAAAGCCCACTGCCAACATTAAGACAGAAAAGAAAGAAAATAACAAACCATCCCAGTTCAGGTGTTTGAGAAAATATGGGAATCAGGGAAATTATCTATAAACCAAACTGAATGATTATTTGTTTGCTCTTCTATAAAAAAAACTTTTAGATTTCAAAATGGAAAAAAAACTATTTTATTTTTTTATTTTCTTATTTAAAAATTAACTATAATGGATGAGTAAAACTTTCATTTTTATTTCCGGTGTGTCAAATTCTGTTTAAAAAGTATTAACAGATTATAATTGAAAATGTTTCCAAACCTTTACTGCTTGATTTTCTTTTATTTGGACCCTGCTGATTTTTAAGTAGTTCCCGCTGGTCTAGGCTCTGCTTAGCTTTAAGTGATTATGGTTAGCAGAGGAGGATGTGGGATTTCAGGGTCCCGAGTGTGTGAAGCGACTGAATATAATATAAAAGCGCTTTTAGTCAAGAGTCTCACTCCCGTACAAAATTTGAAAGTCAAATATCATAATAATGTTGACTTTTCTGTTTGGCATTTTACACACACTTTTCATGTATGTGTGTGAAACAGTCCATAGTATGAGAGGAGGAGGTATTATTAGGGGTCAGGCTACAGAGATTTTTAATTTTGAGAATAAAGTCATAACATTATATGAGAATACAGGTCGTAAAATAACAAGAATTAAGTAATCCAGACAACAGCCCGATTCAGAAAGAAAGCTTGGAGCTCCATGTAGCAGATGGCTGACGACCAGCTCCACCAATCAGCAACCAGAGTCCAGAGTCCACTTTGACCTCCTGCCCAGTTTGCTGCTGCTGCTAAAGATTTCCTGATTTTTCAAACCGATGCTACTAAAGTAGAACTTCCCATGATGCTCCACGATTCCTCATTTTAGGGAAGAAAGGGCTTCTTGTCATAAAATACAAACTTGTTTCTCGTAATTTTACGACTTTTACTCTGTTAATTTTAACAACCTTTATTCTCGTAATGTTGCCACTTTTATTCTTGTAATGTTGCGCAACTTTTTATTTTTTTAAAATATTTTTATGACTTTTATTTATTTGTAGTTTTATTGCTTATTCTCATAATGTTGCCACTTTATTTTCGTAATTTTATGAGTATTCTCGTAATGTTGCCTTACTTTTATTTTTAAGTAATTTTTATGACTTTATTCTCTTAATTTTAACAACTTTTTTCTCTCATAATGTTGTGACTTTTATTCTCTCGTAATTTTATGACTTTTATTCTCTTAATTTTATGACTTTATTCTCGTAATTTTGGAGGATAACCAAGCCTTAAGTCGGCCCTGTTTGTTTTTGTTTCAGGCTTATGTCTCACTGTTATGACCAAGTAATATTTGCCACTTTATTTTAAATAGTAATTTTACTTGACTTTTTACTCTACTAAGTAATATTTTGCCACTTTTATTTTAAGTAATTTTTATGACTTTATTCTCTTAATTTTAACAACTTTATTCTCTTAATGTTTGTGACTTTTTTGTCTAAATTTTATGACTTTAATTTTATGACTTTATTCTCATAATTTGCTTTCTTTTATTCTCGTAAACTTTTATTTCGTAATTGTTATGACTTTATTCTCGTAATTTTAAGAACTTTTTATTCTCGTAATATTTGACTTTTATTCTAAATGTATTTTAACAACTTATTCTCGTTTAACAACAACTTTTATTCTACCGTAATGTTGTGACTTTATTCTCGTAATTTTATGACTTTATTCTCTTTACTTTTAACAACTTTATTCTCGTAATGTTGTGTGGAAGGCTTTTATTCTCACGTAATTTTGCCGAGGAAGCTTTTGTTATTCACCATTAATTTTAAGAACTTTTATTTCGTATGTTGGAAGGCTTTATTCTGCGTAATTTTTATGACTTTTACTCTCTTAATTTTAACAACTTTATTCTCTCATAATGTTGTGACTTTTATTCTCCATAATTTTTGACTTTATTCTGGTAATTTTAACAACTTTTATTCGTAATATTTAGAGCTTTATTCTAAGTAATTTTATGACTTTTATTATATATGAGTACATAACAACTTTTATTCTACCGTAATATTTGTGACTTTATTCTAAAACCAATTTTTTTTTGACTTTTATTTTCAGGTAATTTTAACAGCACTTTATTCTAAGTAATGTTTGGGAAAAGCACTTTTTATTTTGTATTTCGCGGGCTTTATTCTCCAAGTAATGTTAGAGCTTTGATATGTTTATGACTTTATTCTCGCGTTATTACTTTATTCTGGTAATAGAGTAAAAGCCAGTCTCTAGCCGGGCTGTAATTCTCCTTCGTACCATAGAATTGAGAATTGGCGCAGGTGTTTTAATCAGAGCCGAGTAGCCCCTCCCCCTCCCGCTGTGTTTTTTGGCTCCTCGGTGTTTCCGTACTCGCACCGGGAGGGCAGAGTGAGCTTCCTCCCCCTCCCTGGCTGAGTGTGGGCGGTGTGGGAGTCTCTGAAGGGGAGGGGAGCCTCCGTGAGCCTCAGACCGCTGCTGGAAACACCGAGAGCCTCCCTGCTCCTCCAGCCCGGAGCTCCGCGCGCTCTGACGGTAATGATTGTTTTTCAACATGGAGGAAATAAAGTGTTTTTTCTGAGGTTAGCTTCTCCAGCTAGCAGGCTAAGGAGCTAACTGGCTAGCGGCCGTTAGCTCCGTTCGGAACTTCCTTCACATCTGGGAGCTTCTTTCGGTTTAAAGTTAGTTTGTTCTGCTGTGAAGCTGAAATGAGGACTTTAATGGAGTTAGCATGGCGGTGTTAGCATGGCGGAGTTAGCATGGAAGCTGTTAATGATTAAACGCTGATTTCGGACTCTGGTCCGAACTGAACCGAACCCTGATTGGCTCATTATCTGCGCTCATCTCAGACTTTGAAACTGTTTGCGTCATTTGAAGCGTTTGCGCAACATTGAAAGTTTTTTTTTTTTCCCCAAGAAGAAGAAGAACAAAGAAAAGTTTCCCTCCGGGTTCAGGCTCCACCGGAAGCTGCGTAGCAGCTGGTTCGGGTCAAACTGCTCGGATCTCTGGGAATCAGCTGGTTTCAGGCTGGTTTGGGTTTCAGTTTCCTCCTCGGAACAAAAGGCCCAGCAGGGCCTCCTCCTCCCGCTGCTCCTGCTCCTCCTGCTGCTCCTCCTCCTTTAGTTTCGGGGTGATCATGTCTCCTGTCAGTTGGACCGGCCTGATGCTCTCAGTGGGCAGATGTTGGCAGAACATGGATCAGAACCGTGGCTAACTGGACCCAGAGGATGAAGGATGAAATACTTCCTCATTCCTGTCTGCATGTTTTCCCTCAGTGGGTCTGTGGATCCGGTGTCGGACCGGTTCTGTTCCCTGCTCGGTTCTGGTGGGTCGCCTGCTGATGCTGCTGTTGACCGCAGGGTTCTTCCAGGGAGGGGGGGTTCTGTCTCCCTCTGGGTTTCCCTCTGGGTCTCCTCTTTCTCCCTCAGGAGACTCCAACCCCCAGGCGGCTGATGGATGGGTGGTTTCCATGGTGAGGAGGCGGGTACCCGTCGTCGTGCCAACGGCCGCTGGCCTTCCTCCCATCCCTGTTTCTAATGTTTGTTCAGCCTGTTCCTGGGAAACGTGTTGACGTAGCGCTGGCTGAGCAGAGCTCAGGCCCGGGTTCTGGTTCTGGTCTGACCCGGCAGCTGTTTATATCGGATCCAGCTGTGACAGAAACATCTGCCTGCTTTTAAAACCCAGTCTGGAGTTGGAGTCCTGATTATCTCCTGAGCTGCTGTTATCATCCAGCTGAAGGCGAACAGAGAGGACCTGCTGCTGCTGGGAGGATCTACAGGTCGCCATGGAGACGATGACCCGGCCCTGCCAGCAGGAAAACAAGGAGCGGAAAGGTTTCTGCTCTGGATCAGAGCTGGGGTCAAAGGTCATACTGTTACTTTGAAAGCATCCAAGTTCAGCTTAACCTGAGATCATCTTCACTGATCCTTCATCTCCTGCTGGGTATCGATGTTCTGGTTCAGATGGACTGGGTGTGACGTTCTGGTTCCGACGGTCTGGGTGTGACGTTCTGGTTCCGACGGACTGGGTGTGATGTTCTGGTTCCGACGGACTGGGTGTGATGTTCTGGTTCCGACGGTCTGGGTGTGATGTTCTGGTTCCTCAGGCCTTCCATCCTTCTGGGATTGGAACCAGAACCGCTGCGTCTGATCTGGACCTGACCCAAAGTGCTCATAATGCATCATGTTCCTCTGAGAGCTGATTAGCCTAAGTGCTGCTGATGATGATGATGATGATGATGATGATGATGATGATTAACGTGCGTTTCCTGTTTATCAGAATCCAGAACTTTTCTCTCCATGACTGAATCCCAGCAGCGGTTCTCCAGATTCTGACCCGATTCAGGCTCAGGCTGAGATCAGAGGTGTTGCTGTGTGCAGGTGATCCTCTGGGAGCCTTCAGTGGGATTAGGATTAGGATTAGGATTAGGATCAGCAGGCTGCAGCTTTAACTACTGCTAATTAATTAGCTTCAGAGGTCATTGCGGCGCCGTCTTTAGGCTGAAACCGTTTCTATGCTTCTTGTTTCTGTTGCTCCGGTTCTGATGGACCTCCTTCTTTCTCTGTCTTCCAGAACCCTGCCGGACCCCCCGCTTCCCCTCCACCCACTGGGCCTGATGTGGTAGAATAACGCCTCTTTTTCACTGAGCTGACGCCCTTCTCCACCAGACCCCCCCTGGCTGTAATCCCCCGGGCGGCGGCGGGCCTTCAGGGCGGCTGCACATGCCGCCTTTTGTCTGCGGCGCTGTTGTTGGCCTGGAGGCCATGAGGGAGAGCAGACGGCAGCATAAAGAGCTGACAGCAGGAGAATGAGCTTCCCAGGCCGGAGGATGGGGGGAGGAACCACGTGACGCCGCCATCATCACACCACCGAGACCAGAACCGGACCGCCGGTCCAACTGGGACGAGTCGCAACAGAAACTGTTTCCTGCTGCTGGTCGGACGTTTAGCAGCCGGCTGCCTAAAGTGCCTTTTTTCTGAGATTTTTTTTTTGTTTGTTTTGGAACTTATTTCTGACCCCACTGCTGTCGCCATGGTTACACTACAGTCCAAATGGCGCTTCCTGTTCATGTTCCTGGGCATCCAGCTGGTGGTCATGGCGCTGCTTTCCCGGGAGGGATACCAGAAACGGGTCAGCTACTTTATCCGGATCTTCCGTAAGGGCGACGCCACCGGACCGCCGCTCCAGAACCGCACGGGCGGCGCCTTGGGTGGCGGGGACGTCTACGCCAACCTGTCGCACCCGTCCAGAGGACATAGCCATGGAGACGAAATGCCTTACTGTCCAAAGACGTCCCCCCTGATAGGTGAGTCCCTCAGAGGAATAGACTGCGGCGCTCCTCTAGCGGCTGTTACTGAAGGCGATTATTAATCTGTCGAGTAATAATCGGATAACCAACGTTTTCTTAAAGAAAACTTTTAACCAGATGAAACTAAAACTTTTCTACTCGAGTTCTGGATTATAGAGCAGGTTGAAAAAGGAAAAACCTTCTTTATCTTAAAGGTAAAATATATTCTTTTTGGTATATTTACCGTTTCTCTGTCGGCTAAAGGTCCGTTTTAGAGTCCAGTTAACGATGAATCGATTACTAAATTAGTTGACGGTTATTTTTAATAATCGATTAATAGAATTTCAGTCCTAAATAGCTGGACGAAAGCTAGCTAGCAGGTACAAGCTATATTAGCTAACCAAAACAAAGCTTTTAAGCTATGCTAATGTAGCTAGTGCTATATGAAATATCAGCAGTACTCCACACAGCGTTACTACTTTAATATAGATTACCATGACTGCCTTTGATGCTGAAATAAAATAATTTTTATCATCTGTCATGTTGGTGATCGCGTTAAATATCACCACAGAAGAAGAAAATTGAACCATTGAACTCGGCCGTTTCTCTCGTTTCTTCCAGGTTAGCCCTTAGAGTATTTAGTTAAAAGTTCTCTTTTCTGTTGCTGTTGTTCAATAAAAGTACGTTTTCAGATCATTTGAGGCGAGCATATTATAAGTTAAGCTTCACTATATGAAACATTTACTGATTTAGTGCGGAATTTATAAAAAGTTCTGATGTTGAGAACCGCGGCAACCAGCGGAGCTCTGAGGCTAACCGCGGCCAGGACTAACGTTAGCCGGTCCGCAGCGGCCAGGACTAACGTTAGCCGGTCCGCAGCGGCCATGGCTAACGTTAGCCGGTCCGCAGCGGCCATGCTAACGTTAGCCCGTCTGCAGCGGCCAGGACCGTTAGCCCGTCTGCAGCGGCCATGGCTAACGTTAGCCCGTTAGCGGTCTAACGCTAGCCCGCCTGCAGCGACTAATTTATTATAATCTGACTATTAATAACGTTAGCAAGCTTTGAATGTGGTGATGTCATCCGCTTTCTGTTCCAGTTGCTTTGGTCCCGTTTCTCCCAGAGCCAGACTTTCCTGGGTTCTCTGGCTTACGGAACACGAGCGTACTCGCGTTTTGTGAATTGAGAAAGCGCTAAACAACTTGCCCGTAACATTAGATGAATCAAAGGCGTCCGCCTTCAGGCTATTTACTGCAGCTTAGTCTTCCAAACTTTTATTTTCATAGAAAAACATTTGATGTTAAACGTATTAAAGAAAGAAGCAAAACTTTGTTCCTGTTTGCAGCTTAGGCGCCTTCATAATCTGATCCTGCTCTAGAGACTGTGAAGGTTTTAACAGGAGGTGAAATGCGGCCTTCATGCCAGACTAAGCTTTGAATGCGGTGATGTCATCCAGTGCAGCTTCTGCGTTCCAGTTGACCCTTTTGGTCCCAGTGGACGCCTTGCCCCAGCGCTCCCAGAGTCCAGGCTTTCCTGGGTTCTGGGGTCAGAACAGACTTGGCGAGAGTAGTTCCCCAGAACGCTGCTGGTTCTGTTTACGGCTAAACGTCCAGTAGTTGAAATGGTGGCTGCTAAAAGTCCAGTAGTTCCCCAGAACGGCCCAAATATTTTATCTTTGCTAATCGTTGCCATCAGTGTAACATTAGATGAATCAAAGGCGTCTGAACAGCCTTCAGGCTATTTACTGCCACCATCAGGAGAGGAGTGTAACTGCTTAGTCTTCCAAACTTTCATTTTCACAGAAAAACATTTGATGTTAAACGTATTAAAGAAAGAAGCAAAACTTTGTTCCTGTTTGCAGCTTCAGGCGCCTTCAGAGGTTTTTAATCTGATCCTGCTGCTGAACCGCCATCATCTGCCTTCCTGAAGGTTTTATTTCTGTGGAAGCTGCTTCTCAGCCTGGTTCCATAATCAGCTGCCAGGCCTTCATGCTGAATGCAGATCATCTAACGCTGCCTTCAGGGATCTGCATCCTGGATTTATTCCCTCTGAGCTCATTTGCATCTTCAGCTGCTTCTCTCAGCTGTGCTGCGTGCCGCTCGCACGATCTCTGCTTCCTGACTCCTCGCCCCGGCTTATGTAAGCGTTCTGGGTCTGCAGTGGACGCCTTGCCCCAGCGCTGAACGCCTTAAAGTGACAGAGACGCTAATGTGGTCCGACCGGTGGGCCGGCTTAATGAGAGGCTCTGCAGCACTGTTCTGTTTGGGGATTAATTATCTGGGTATTAAGCACGCAGAAGCAGGGAAGAAAACAACAATGATGCAGAGAGCTGTATATTTTTTGAATCCTCTTGAAATAATTGTTTTTAAGGTTGGAAAAGATGCGCTCCAGCGCTACCATCCATGTTTACTTCTGTAAACACAGAGCACGCTGGCTTGTGATGTCATTGCGTCCTCTACTGCTATGCGGGACACTTAGGTTGTATGAACGCAGGTCATACAGGAGATCACATACAAGTCGCAGATATTAGGAAATATGAACGGCAGCGCAGAAAAAATCAGAATTGAGCCTTTAGGCCTGCAGGGTGAACGTTAGCGGCGCTAACTGAACGTTAGCGGCGCTAACTGAACGTTAGGGGCGCTAACTGGGCTCCATATTTGTTGTTTTCAGGAAGCCAGTTCTGGTTCGGCCGTTTCCAGGTCTGATTGTTGGTTCCATAATTAAAATGCTTTCTGAGCGGGTCACCCTGAGCCAGATGTTCAGACGTTTGCCAGATGTTGCAGATTTCACCGCAGGGTTCTGCTTCTGCTTAGGGCTGCTACTAACCATTACTAACCATACTGGTTTCATTCCTGCTCTAAGTGAGTCGCTCTGCAGCTAAAGACACGTTTTAGAGTCTCTATGCTCCTGTTAATGATTAATCGATTCCTGAATGACGATTATTTCAGGTGTTCTGTCAGATGAGCATACCTGATCAGACCAGCATACCCTGTTTATCCCTTTAGTTTAGTAAGAAAATAAACTTTAAAGCACCTCAGAGGGCGCGTATCCCTTTAGTCATGTATAAAAAACAGATTAATTGCTTTCTATATTACAGTTTGGCCATCTGACCTTAAATAGTTTTGTTTGCACACAGCTAAAGGGAAACGCGCCCGCTGAGAACAAAACTAAAGGGATAAACGGGTAATAATGACCACGGCTGTGCTGATCTGACAGAACAGCGGCTGATCGACTTGAGCCCAAAATGTTTGGTTCTTCTGAACCCGCTGCAGAACTGAACCCAGCCTGAAGTATCGTTCGCTTTGGGTCCGCTCCATTAACCTGGGTCTGTCCGCAGGCGGGCCGATCCACGTCAGCTTCCCGTCTGGACTCACTCTGGCCGAGGTTCAGAGGAAAAACCCCCTGGTGGTACGAGGGGGGCGCTACAGGCCGCCCGAATGCGAGGCCCGACACAAGACGGCCATCATCATCCCCCACCGCAACCGAGAGCATCACCTGAAGTTCCTGCTCTACTACCTGCATCCGTTCCTGCAGCGCCAGCAGCTCAGCTACGGGATCTACGTCATCCACCAGGTGAGTCCCGCTCACTGCTGGACAGCTGGACCCGAACCTTTCACCATTCTACTGGTTTCACTGGTTTCTGGTTCTTCGACCTGCTGATGGTTTGTCAGACTGATGCTTCCATGTTCTGACCACCAGATCATTTGTTTCCAGTATGCAGATTTGGCTCCAAATTTAGAACAGAAATATTTCCCAGCAGCCTCTCTGTTTCACTCTGATAAACAGGGAGCACCTCCCAGCAACACGTGGGGGAGGGGAGCCGTTGCTTAGCAGCCGAATAATGGATCTAAACCTCCAGGATTTTTATCTAATCAGTGAAAGAATAATTAATTCTTCTGTTGTTTTGGTGTAAAGGCGGGAAACTACACCTTTAACCGCGCCAAGCTGATGAACGTCGGTTTCCGGGAGGCGATGAGGGAGGAGGACTGGGACTGCCTGTTCTTCCACGACGTCGACCTCATCCCCGAGGACGACCGCAACCTCTACGTCTGCGACGCCAACCCCAAGCACGCCGCCATCGCCATGGACAAGTTCGGCTACAAGTACGTCCCTGAGAACGTCGGTCAAAATGTCGGCAGCCGCTTCTGAGTAAGACTCACCGCTCGGCTTCTACCTGTTCTCTCCAGGCTTCCGTACAAGATGTACTTCGGAGGAGTGTCCGCTCTGTCGCCGCTGCACTACCTGAAGATGAACGGCTTCCCCAACAACTACTGGGGCTGGGGTGGCGAGGACGATGACATCGGAGTCAGGTGAGGGCGGTTCTGAGGTTCTAACGGACCGCCCTGTTCAGGTCCTAGAGATAAATGGTTGTGTTTCTGTCCGCTCAGAGTGTCTCTGGCCGGGATGTACATCAGCCGTCCGTCTCTGAAGGTTGGCCGCTACAAGATGATCAAACACAAGCTGGACAAAGGCAACGACATCAACCCAAAGAGGTAGAGTTCATCCGTTACTGGATGAGTTCACTTCTGTTCCCCTAATGTCCCTTTCCTTGTACGTGTGAAATGTCCCATGCTCCTGAATGCACCGTAGCTATCTGACGCTCTTGAATGCATCACACTGGTCTGTGAACGCTGTGCTCTGTAGATGCGTGTTCGATTTTCCGCTTCAGACGAAGCTTTGCAGTTTCCAAACTATCACTGTTTATTGATGTGTTTGAATAGAAGAGACTAGAACAGATAAATCAGCCGAACCTCAGACACAATGTTTGGATTAAACGTTGTTCATAACAGCCGGACGTTTAAATGAATCTGCAAAATAACCACAGTTGTTTTTCCCACTAGAGGAATATTTAAACGTTTTTATATCATTAATATAACAACAAGTAGCTCCATTGGTCACATTTTAATCCGTTTTCCTCGTCGATAGTCGCAGTTGTTCAGAGCGAGGCGCGCTCCCGCCACTGGGGATGCATATCTCTGCAACGATAACACCGGACCGCGGTCCGCTAATCCGTGACCTCTGCTTTAAACTGAAGCAAAGAGTAACGAGTAACGATTGTTTTAAAAATGTGAGGAATAGAAAGTAAAGATACTTGTGTGAAAATGTAAAGAGTAGAAGTCAGAAGTAGGAGGAAAAATAAGTAATGGAGTAAAGTATAGATCCTAAAAAGTGTACTTAAATACAGTAACAAAGTATTTTTTACTTCGTTACTTGAAACCTCTGTCTGCCACTACAATCCTGCCCCCTATGATAACCGACCAATCATATTCACTTTATTCACTGGTGTAAGTCGTGAACCACTCGGCAGAATTCAGAAAGACAACGTTTGGAACAGCCGCTTCGCTACGACTTTAACTGGATCATTCCTGCAGCTAAAGGTTGTTCTGTGATTCTGGGTTCAAACCAAAGATGATCTGAGCATCAAAAACGCTTCAATGCAGAAATCTGGACTCTGCATCAAACTGTGGTCCAGTTGCTCTGCTGCTCGGCGCTAAGCCTTCCAGTTAGAGAGCCGCTTGGCTTTATTTACTTTCAGTTGGAAAAATAGTTTTAAGATGCGAGAAAGTCCACCTCCAAACATCCTCTGTTCATCAGGATTATAATCCCACTATAATCTGCAGTCCAGATCTCCAGCATCCCGCCGCTGTTCTGTCAGACCAGCATACCTATAGTCAGTACCAATGCGCAAGATGTCAGGTTTGCGTTTCTCTTTAGTTTTGTTTGAAAAATAAACTTTAAACTACCCCAGCGGGCATGTTTCCCTTTAGTCATGGTCAAAAAACCTTTTTTAAGTTACTTATTTTTTGGTGTTTTTTGAAGCGTATGGCGATGTGACCTTAGATAGTTTTTTCTACATGACTAAAGGGAAACGCGCTCGCTGAGGTGGTTTAAAGTTTATTTTTTGAACAAAACTAAAGGAATAAACGGTTATTAACTATGCAGGGTTTCTGCTGGTCATTGAAAATCATTAAGAAATTCAATTATTTTTTAAATTAAGGCCTTAATTGCCATTAAAATTCTTTTAAATGTGATTATTGTGGCATTTAAATGCTTTATAAAAAAAAAAAAAATGTTTATAAAAACAATCTAGTTAAATATATACTATTGTGATATATTTCTGCAGATCTTCCGGTTGATCATACATTTTTATGTTCAGAAAAAACGTGAACGCAGCGTTGGTCTGCATCATAGTTTAGCTTGACTTCATCAAACGGCGGCGATCAGAACCAGAACCTGCTGCTTTAGATCCATTCAGGAGAATCTCTTCTTCTGTCCTCAGATTCAACATGTTGGCAAAAACCCGTCAGACCTGGAAGATGGACGGCATGAACACGGTGGAGTACGAGATCGTCTCCAGGGACTACCTGCCCCTCTACACCAACATCACCGTCAACATCGGGACAGAGTCCGGCCTGCGCTCGCCTGCGCAGCCGCGCAAGCCTGCGCAGAAGCCTGCGCAGAAGCCTGCAGAGAAGCCTGCAGAGAAGCCTGCAGAGAAGCCTGCAGAGAAGCCTGCAGAGAAGCCTGCAGAGAAGCCTGCAGGAAACTCCTCAACCAAACTCCAGGACAAACCAGCAGCTGTGAAATAATCCAGTGATCTGTGTAGATGGGCGATCAGCTGCTTCAGGCTGAGGACGATTGGTTTCAGCTAAAATGAAGCGATGGCTCCCCCTTGTGGCTCCTTTAATCCTTCATATCTTATGGACGTTCCACAGGAGCTACAGGAGGAGCTGAGTTGGACTCTGTGAGTTTGTGTGTAAGGCGCTGTAGCCGCTGTATAAACCATGAGGCCTTAGAATCGTGTATTTCTCTATCTTAGATCTTATTGTTTGTAGAACGAGTTTAAAGGAGGAGTTCCTGACCGACTGTTTCTGCTCCTCAAGCAAACGTCTCCACAGTCGGCATTTTTTCTCCTTCAAGGCGTCAGAGCCGCCGTTCATCTGCTGCTGGTCCTCCCTGCAGCCTCCGGTTTCCTGGCTGACCAGCAGGGGGAGCTGCTGACACATGGTGGCTGATTTCAGATGAAATAGACGCCCAATATTCCTCCTCCATCTTTTTCCTTTCATCCATCTTTGACTCCGACAGCTGATTGTGTGAAAAAGTGTTTTTAAACCTGTGAGTTTGGCAGAAAAAACCAAAGAATCTGCTCCAGATCAGGAGCTCTTCTAACTGTGGTGACGGACTTTCCTTCTCCCCATGGAGGAGGCGGAGCTCCAGGATCCTGCAGATGCCTGCTCGTCACTCATCAGGTCATGGGCCTTATCTGATGGTCAGCGTCTTATTGAGCATATCTGGATCAGATGGACTGAGACGTTAAAGCGAAGAGCGAGGATGTGACTGAATAAAGCGAGCCCTCCCAGGGTTCTGCTGCTGCTTGTTTCTGTTCTCCTTTCTGACTTCTGCACACTCCACAGTGGCCTTATACTCCTAAATAAACTGATTCAGCGTAAACCTGCTCTGCTGGCCTTTTTATTGATTCATCTGCTCTGCATTCGTTAGCTTAGGCCAGACGTACTCTACCATTTATTGCCCTTTTCAGCCTGATGGTGCGTGGTGTAGTGACCAGGGGGTAACGAGGGGCAATGAGTGAAATGGAGTTCTTTCTGTCAAACTGACAGACCGTAGTAGCCACGTTAGCTCAGCCATGTCTTTGTCCAAATACGCCGCCTCCTTTTTCTTTTTAGGCCTTTAAGCACAAAATCGCTTCAAATATCCAAGGCAGCGCATTTCACCTCTAGTGAGCTTCATGTTCCTCTGCTACTGGTTTGGCTTCCAGATAGACGAGAGTCCCAGTAGCGCCACCTTGGTCGTCTGCGTGTTTTGTGCCGCAGTTAACACAGATATGCCCCCCTTCGCAGACACTCTGCTGCTCCTCTCCAAAAATTGTAGGTTACCGCAGACAGCGAGGCCTCTGATTGGTCAGATCTACATTACTTGTGGAAAACGACTGATGGAGCAGCTAGAAGAGCGAGGTGCAAAAAAGAACACCGAGGAACCTTTTTTCCAACTGGATCCCGCTCTTTTTGGCCCCCTCATGTCCCTCTGTTGTCGCACAAACTTGCCCCCCCTTCCTCACCTCCTCTGTTGTTGTATCTAGACCCACAGCTAGTTCCTGATTGGCCCTCTGGCGTTTGTGGCGTGGAATAACAGCGCAGACCACGCTTCAATGTTGGGTATAAATCAAAAATATCTGCGACAATTGTAACACTAGTTTAGTTATTAAAGACTAAAAAGCAGAATATCAGAAGTCTAAGTTCATCTGCAGGAGCTGTTGTCAGTAATTAATAAAAACCAAAACAAAGGAATAATTGATTTCAATACCATTTAATTTTGTAGATGGAAAAAAAAGTTAAACAAACACTCCAAATCATAAACCATACATAAACCCAAAAAATATACAAATATAATAAATATATACAGTACTGCAGTATGTCTAATGAATGTACACAAAAAGTCCTACATTTCCCCACAGGTCGGCACAACGTCTGACTGACACACATTTAAGTCCATAGATGGATTATCCAGTTATTTGAGATGAGAATGTCCGAGCGCAAATTGTGTCCAACGGAGAAGAGATGAATTATGAACAGTTTATCAATATAATCAGATGGAAAGGGAAACGCTACAGACCATCAGCCTCCTACCAGACCAGTATGGAGTTCAGGTTTTCCTGGGCCCAACCAGTGTTCAGTAGCTCACCATCCTTTAACCCAAAAAAGGGATCACCTGCCCAATTCCATTTTAGGCTCAGTGAACGACAACTTCGTAGCTCCAAATTCACTGGATATGAAGATCTGTAGCTCCTTTGTCTCCAGCTCTCCCCTTCACACCTAACTGGGAAAGCTGGAGCAGGCTTGAATACCACTTCAGGTGCATTGATTGGCTGAATGCACCATGTGACCAATTGTCACTCTAACCAATGGAGCAACAAGGTGGGATTAAGGGCAGTTTTTGCCTGGGTTACACAATCTCACTGCGACATCCCTGTGGTACAGGTAACCTTTGAGCGTGTTGAAGATCTGTCATTAACGTGAACAAACTGAAATCCATCAGATAGATCAGATTTAAACCAGTCTAGAGCTGTTCCTTTAATTCCAACAAAAAATATTCAAGTCTTTCTAAAAGAATATTCTGATCCAACTGGATCAAAGCAGTCTAAACCCCGTTCAGATTCCATGACTACCTCAGGTACAATCGCGGATAGAGGAGTGCTAATGATCTTAGTTTTAATAAGATCAATCTTATTTATAAAGAATCCCATAAAATCATTGCTGCTAAGAGCAGGTGGAATGGACGGTTCAACAGAGCTATGGCTCTGGGTGAGTTTGGCAAATGGATTAAAAAGATGAATATTTAGGATTATTCTTATTCTCCTCTATTAATGAGGAGAAATATGCTGCTCTTGCACACAATATTTCTCAGGGGTTGTTTTAATGCTATGGAAGATCTCAGTTATTTGAATCAGCTTGATATGCCTGCAAACATGCTTGGCATAATAAAGAAGTTACCTTACAGACAGAGAGATAAGTGGAGGACAACAGTCTGTGATTTTTATGAGAAAAACAACATGCCATATTTAAGGATAAGGTGGATTTTCTGGAGAAGCAAGTGAAAATTGCCTCTGACCCAGTATTTGGAGACATCAGAGATGGATGACAAACAAGGACACACGAAAGCTTAAGTCTCAAGTCCCAGCATGATTCAAAGAGTGCATTTGCTAAATGATAAATTTAAAGGGATTATGAGGGATTGCTGAAGAGTCAATGAGTCGATGCAATCAGCTGGTTTTCCTTAGATAGAAAAATTTGAATCAATCTGACTGGATGATCTGGTGAACTGGAAAGTGACCTGAGATGACCTGTATTTTTGAAAGAACTGAATTGAATAGAATTGAATTAAAGAAAAGGAAAAAAACTACAGAAGTGAGGAGTTGCTTGTTTTGCAGAGGCGATCATACCTTGGAAAAGAAAACACAAAGAGAAACTTGCTTTTCTAAAAGAAAATGGAATCTGTTTTGGATGTCTTTGTAAAGGAGACATTAGTAAAGACTGCAGAAAATGCCTCAGCTGCAAGACAAGTGACCTAAAACATCCTCAAATGCTACACATTTATCAAAGAAAGCTGAATAAAGATCAACCAACAAATAAACAGACTCAAGTTGGCGCCATAGCCTCTATTCAGACTAATGCTCTTACTGGGGCCGGTAAAAATGACCTTAAATTATCAATAGTGCCTGTGAAAGTTAAGGCCAAGAAGGGAGATGCAATAGTGATCACCTATGCATTTCTTGACCGGGGAAGCACCGCATAATTTTTCACAGTGAAACTGATGAATAAGCTGAACATACAAAGCAGGGGAGCCAACATTCTGCTGAGAACTATGGGACAAAGCAAAGTGGGTGAAACTAATATTGTTTCAGATCTGCTAATTGCTGGACTGGACAGTAATGAATACTGGGATCTTCCCAGTCTTTATACTCTAAACACTATGCCTGTGCATAAAGGAAATATCCCACATCAGCATGATATATCTCGGTGGCCATATTTGAAGGTCCGGGTACCCCAGCAGACAGGGGCAGGAGCCAGCAGGCGGGGGGAAGCACGGGCCGCTAAGTTGACTAGGCTACCATCACCACAGAGGTGTAACCTTGTGATGAAAGTTGGTGGGGACACTTGGGTGGAGGCTCATGGACCCACAGTTACGCTTTCAGCAGGTTCATTTTCCAAAAAATTAGCTCAAACATCTATTTATTGAATGCTTTTCTATTTTTGAGAACACTAGACCACAACACACTGATATTTCTAGATGTTAGAGAGATGCCTTTTAGTGCATTACAAATATAGGGCCAAAAAATATCAATGCATGAAAAAAAATATTAATAAGAGTCGATTCTGATGCCAAAATTGATGTATCACGCATCCCATTTCAATTCAATACAGAAAAAAATATATGCTGCATTTTAAATAAAGCATAGCATATTTCTTTTGGATATATATTTTATTGCATTTCAATCTGAAAAACTCACACAAAGATAAAAGACAATTAGGAGAAATTTATTGATACAATTACTTTGTCTTTGGCGGTCTGCTGAGCTTTATGGGGAGATCCAGTGGACTGCGTGAGGTGATACTAGAGCTTCACTCAGGGACCTGGAAGATGGAAGTCCAGCTGGATAACACAGGTAGAGAGAACCTGTCCATGATGAGCAAGCATGAAGTTTACAGTGGAGAGGAAAAACTCCCCAATAGGGAAGAAACCTCTGGCAGAACCAGGCTCAACATGGCGGTCTGCTGCCGGACCAGTTGAGATCATACAGGGAACGCAGTAAGAGTCCAGGAGGAATGGACGCTCTGGTGAAGCTTTAGCTACGATGGTGGAGGAGGGGCTGGAGGGGGGGTGGGAACGGGGTCATCTGAATGAAGTCACAGCGCATCCACCGCCTGCAGCGCATCCACACTGTGTGCACAGAGCAGACAGGTGCAGATCGGAGGCTTTTTAAGATGAACTTGGAGGTGTGGTTCAAAGCTGATTCGCTGCGTTGCAGGTGGATGAAGAGAAGCAATGAGTTCCTTCAGTTGATCTTCCGCCTAGGCTCCATGTTGCATATCCCAGTAAATCTGTTTCACCCTTAAATCTGCAGCTCTCCCCTGCTTCTCTCTGTTTAAAAAGATTTATGAACCTCTTTACTAATAAAAGATGCCAGAAACCAAATCAAGATCTGTAGAAGCTCTGCTGTCTGATTCCATCTGATCAATAAGACAACATGTGTTCATTTTAACCTGTAACTGTGATTCATGGTCCTCTGAGAAACCAAGATTTGTTTTAACTAGTAAAGAAGAGCTTGAGATGACTTGTGTTGTGAATTGGAGCTATATAAATAAACTGCATTGAATTGAATTGAGTCACTGCGCTGAGAGCAGCGGATCTGAAGGATCTGCACCAGATATTGAAGAATGACGGAGATTTCTAAGCAGTTATTACAAAATACATCATTCGCTCACTCCTAGGCAAAAGTTCAATATTCTAAACTCAAGCATTGAATGCTCGGATGCTCGGACATTCAGACGCCAGAATGCTCTGATATGACCTCTGGACGCCGTCCGCCATAGACTTTGCATTTAAATCAGACGCTTTGAAGCCCAGAACATGTTTGCTGTGAACGCACCACAGCAGCTGAAGTGAGTTCATAAGTGCTCGTCTGATAACCTAAATATAGAAGTATATTGATCAGACATTGGACCGGGGCCGGGGGGGAATGGACAGCAGTGCATTTGAGGTAGTGACCCTCAAAGGTTGAGAACCACTGCTCTAATGGCCTATTGCTTCAGGTCTAGGCGCAGTACCCAGCTCCACCAATAGGAGGCAGCAACAGGACACAGGAGGTAATGATTCGCAGTAATGAATATGAAATGAGAATAAAAAGGAACAAATAAGGTTTCAGTTGATGCTACAGAACTTTTACGGGTTAAATAGAAACAAAGTCTATCAGCATAGAAGTTGGTTAAACAACCAGCCTAGATGTATCCTTGGTAGATCTTCCATCTCTTCCTTCCTGATGATCTGAAAACTCTAAAGTTCAGCTTGAGCAGAGAATCAAATGGCTGATTTACATCATCTGAATCATTTTGATCTACTTAGTTCTACTAGTGCTTTATTTGGGCTGTTTGCACGATAACAGGAAGACCACTAGATGTCAGCAGAGAGTCACATTCCTGCCAGAGAAAATATTCTGCTCTATAAACTTTGTTAGAAATGTTATTTTCTTCATGTTTTAGTTAAAATGAAAAAGTATTGTTAGTTACTAACTATTTTTATAGTTACTATTTACTAACTAAAGTAAACATCAGGAACAATGATGGAATTAGTTTGATTTACATTTTATTATTAAAACAAATAGAGCAAATAAACAGAACTTGGCATATGCTTCGAATAAAGACATGAATAAAAAAAAAAAGCATATTTACGTATTTATTAATTTTAAATTAAACGCTGTAAATCTGGCTTGGATGTAGATTTATTGTATTTTTTGTTATACTGGATCCTGGTGAGCTTTATAGCTTTATTCTTCTGTATCTCGTCCTCTTCATCCTTTCTTCAGTGCCGTTCATGATGGTTTCGTATCTTAAGTGTGCAGATGTTTAAAAGCTAATATTGAATAAAATTCTATTTATCACTTTTCTTCTTTAAAAATATTAAATATTAATTTGTTTGTTGCTGCATGAGTTTATTGTTCTGTCTTTCACAGCATCACATTTCTGTTTTATTGGTTTGTAAGTTTAGAACTAAGTCATCTATGTCCAACTTTTAGTCTTTTCCTTAATCTGTCCTCCTTTCTGCTCCTTCCTCCTGGTTTAACCTCCTTCGCTCTTTTTCATCCAATAAACCTTCTTCCTGTCATTTTTCTTCAGTTTCTGATCAATCATTCTCTCTGATTGCTCCACGTGGCTTTATTTTCCTTTGAAAGCCATCCATTCATCTGGCAGGTTTGCTGACACCTACTGGTGATTGTTCGTTACTACTCCATTTTTTATTTTATGGCAGATAAAGTTTTAACAGAAACATTTTGGTTTTTTATAAACTTTATGTCCTTTTCAAAATATGTTTGATTTCCTTGTTGATGGCTTTATTGAAAATGATCAAACTAATTGTTCAATCTAATTAATGTTTAATGTTAACATAAAACATGATATCAGTCTATATCCTGTTTGGTTTTTAGTGTCAGTATTTATCTGCAGTAAAGCCAACTTTAAACCCATGAAGTTAGTAACTGTTATGATCCAGAGGTGTTTTGGTTCTACTCATAATTCTATTCTTGGTGTCTTTCCATAATCAGTTTATTATCGTTAGAAAGGTGTTTCCATACCGTTCATTCTGTTGTGATTTAGTTTTTTGTGCTTTTGGATTAATTTCTCTTAGATCTCTGTTAGTCTCACTGCGTTCCTTCTTCTTCAGCTCAGAGGGAGTTTAAACCTTGTTTAACATTTTGTTCTCAGATTGTTCACCTTCTTAAAATCAGTTTGTGACCAAATTCAATGAGGATCATCTGCAGAGATCATTACTGATTATCCTGGAGCACCACCAGAACCAAATTATTGTCTCAGTCCAGCTTTGCTTTACGCTTTCCTTAAAACACTGTTTAGTTTAAATTATATTAAATATCATCACATTTGATCCCCCATCAAATTAATCTTTAATGACAGAAAAAAAGGATAAATGTCCAAACATGAACAGCTGAGATCCAAGAAGCCTTTATTGATTTGCATTTATTTATTCATTTTTCCATTAATGCCACAGTGGAGACTTTATGAAAGAGTAGATTGATGAAGAATCTTCTTCCAAAGCAGAATTTCTAAATATTTCCACCTTTCAAGCCAAACCACTGAGCTCCATTATTATTAGTTATGGAGCATTGATTGTAGTCTGGATCCAGTCGATGTATTTACAAACATTCATCATAACAGCGGGATCCTGACATGCATGTGTGGGATTCCGCGTGGTAGAAATCACACCATAGATCTTGTTGTTGAAGATCACTCCTCCACCAGAGTCACGCTGTGGGAAACAAACATCTTCATCACATTTGATGATAAAATGTTTGGTTGATGATATAATAGAGACACATCTGGTTCTGACTTACGTGGGATATGTCCCTGCCGGGTTCTTGGACAAGGAAGACATGTCCGATTAGGGGTTCTCCTATTCCAGTGTCAATAACAGTCATTTCAACACACTGTAGATTGGGGGCCATGATCTCGTCGACTGCAAAGAGGATAAGGACCATAATGACATCACTTCCTGTCTAAAGGCAGTGAAGCAGAAAGCAGGAAGCAGCAGATCAGCTGTTCATAAAACATTTTTCTTACATCGTTCAAAATTTGGGCCCATCCTTGGATCTCCACGTCCTGCTAGCTGGACTTTATCTTTCCTGAAACAGAAAGAATAAAACATGGAAAAAACCATGACTACATCTAGAACATCAGTTCTATCATTCAGCGTCAGAAAGCAGAAACATTTCTGTGTTTCATCTAAAGTTGGATTTTCTGATTGTTCAAAGACTGACTTACTTTTTGAGACGTTTCTTACAATCAGGCAGCGGGACAGTGGGGTGGTTTCCTGCTGCTTTCTGAAGCTTCACCAATGCGATGTCATGGTCGGGACCAACGAAAACATTTCGTTCAATGGGAACCCTGTCATTTTGACGGTCATCCCTTCTAGGATGATCTTCCAGACGAACAGTTACAGTCCTGTTGCAGAGCTTTGGTTAGATAGATTCAAACAGAGCCAACAGTAATGCCTCCAATGTTCTTACCCATTAATCACACAGCGACGGGCAGTCAGAACCCACTGATCTCTGATCATAGAGCCTCCACACTCGAATCTTCCATCATTAAAGATCGTCACGTGATACTGACGCTCATTATTCCGACAGTCATGACCTCCAATGATTCTCTTCTGCAGAGACACTGAATTCGCTGCGACACCTGAAGGAGAAGGAGGCTTCATCATCAACATTTCATCACTAAGATAAACAAAAACAATCTAAAGTCCAGAAAATCGAAGTTCAGCTTTGATCAGGTTCTTAAAAACCAGAATGGGCCACAGTTTAAATGCAGAAATAAATCATTGAGCAGTTCTGGCATAAAAACATCAGAAAGCTACAGAGAATGAGAGAAAACAGTGAAATGTTGAATAAACATTAAGAGGAATGAGTCTGGCCTGTGATGCGAAATAATATCTTCTGCTCCAAACATCCCTAATTATACTAAAACAACTCATCTCACCAAGACACCTGTGAGAGGGCCTCAGTAAATACTTTTAGAAATAAAAATCAGCATTTATATGAAAATATTACATGAAATAGATTTTTCAGGCCCCAGTTCTGCTCTTCTGATCTTAAAAAGGATATTTTTCCCGAACACACTCACCAAGCCCCAGCAGAAGGAGAAGAAGGTTGAGCAGAGCCATGGCTGTGGTTCAGCTTCCTACCGATGTCTGCAGTCCTGCAGCAGCTTTTAACCTCTGTTCACATCTTCCTGTTGGACATGAAGCCACCAATCACAGGATGGAAACTAATCAGCACCACAGCGCTCAGTCATCTGCATACAGGGAAGCTTCACTCACTCACTCTTTGTTTTATATTAAAAAAATAGACTGTTTAGTTTGATA
>JAGKQL010000029.1:1040005-1051096 GCA_018398635.1 Cyprinodon brontotheroides
GACACAACCTAGAACAGATAATGGATGTCTATTCTATTAACAGTTCTACATCTGTAGAATGGGTCTGTTTGATGTGTTGTCTTCTCCATTCAGAGGGCCCCCTGCCTGTCTCTGCCTAGGACCCCACATTCCCTAAATCCGCCCCTGTTTACTATCATTAAGGAGCAAACAGTTCGGTCATAAATTACAGCCAACATTATTATAGCCGCTCTAATGTAGTTCTCATATCATCCAGCAGATGTCGCCATTTAAAAGGATCAAATGTTTTGAACCTGGTCTCCAGTTTTGTTAATCTGTGTTTAATGGTTACACTGGTTCCCAGTTCCCCCAAATTACCACCACTATTCCAGAACCATCAAAGCAGTGGAACAACCATTCAGTAATAAATTTGGACCGGAACCCGCCCATAAGACCCCCCCCCCCCCCCCCCCCCCCCCCCACCCCCCATTGACTGACTGTCTGATTTCGGAGGTTCCCCAAACGCATCATGAGCAGAGGAAGCACGCGCAGTGGGGCTTGGTGGGCATAAACGGGTCCGGAGCAGCCTGCTGGGACAAGTTTAGAACCGAACCGAACCGGAACCTTAAACTGTGTCTGAGAGGAGAACCGGGAAGAGGAGCGGCTGATGGTGGGCAGAGGAGAGGCGGAGGCGGCAGGAGGTGAGTCCCGTTAAACGGAGAGGCTTTCAGCTATTTGTTCACTTCAGGAGGAACTTTTCTACCGGAAGTTCTCCTTTAAATGCCGTGACCTTTCAACCCGCTGCTGGAGGAACCCAGGAGGGTTTAGTTTATCCCACAGGAGAGCAGAGGGACCAACACGGGGTCCAAACGGTTCACCTGGTTCGGTTCTGGAGCTGTACGGAACCTTTGAACGAGAGAGTGGGGGGAAGGTTTTCCATGTAGCACACTGAACCTTATTGGTGAAAACAAGGAAAGTAACGGAAAGTTGGAGCAGAAAGTGAAGGTTCTGATGGTCCAGTTGGTCTCAGCAGAACCTTCCAGAGCGGTTCTAAGCAGCCTTTGATCTTTGGGTCAGAGTTTATCCCAGATAAGCAGAAAAACTAAAAGTTCTGGTTCTGGTTCTACAGAGGGGATGTGATCCAGCAGAACCTGAGAGGTCTGGCTCTAATACTTTATTGGACCGCCTTTAGCTTTGATTACGGCACGCATTCACCCTAACCATAACCCTACGGCATTGTTTCGATCAGCTTCGATAAGATCTTGATGGTAGAGTCTGACCGCTGAGCAAAGCCCTCTCTAGCACATCCCAAAGATTCTCCATGGGGTTGAGGTCTGGACTCTGTGGGGGGCAATCCATGTGTGAAAATGATGAGTCCTGTCCTGTAGTGAACTAATACTGCACCATGAATAGAATATAGTAATTAAAGGTCTCACAATGAATATATTCATGTTATAATGGTTAAATGGTGTGCTTCAACATGTATGTGGATGGCAGTTTGAAGGTTGAGATAAGATTAGGAGGGATGAAGAGTGGTGATGGAAAGAATCCAAGCCTTTGATGTTGAGTTGTATGCATTGGGAAAACCCAAGGATGAGTTATTCTGACATATCAATGTTAAACGACAAAGTTATGCTGATATGTGAAGTTTTTAATGAAACTACAATGTGTATCACCATGGCCTTCAAAGGGGCAAGGCTTTGATTAAAATATATAAATTGTACTTTGGGGGGTTTCCACCGGGGGATAAAAGATATTGGAAATATCCGTGGAAAAGTATCTAAAATTACGAGGAGCTCAGGGGGGAATGAATATAAGCGGGACTGTTTCTGTATGATATTCGGATGTGCACTGGTGAACATCTCGGGTGGTTGACTTGTGCAATAAACCACTCTGGACCTGACCCAGCCGCCTCTGTCTGTTTTTGACCAATTGTTTGAAGATTTTTCAACTGCTTTTAAAGAACTTAGAATTTTTATCAGATTTAGCATAAATTTTTACGTCGTTTGGAGGACATTCCACGACACTCCCTGAACCAGTCGTTCACAATCTGAGCCCGATGAATCCTGCATTGTCATCTTGGAATATTCCTGCGCCATCAGGGCAGAAACAGTCCATTGATGGAATAACCTGATCATTCAGTATATCCAGGTAATCAGCTGACCTCATTCTTTGAGCTCATCCTGTTGCTGAACCTAGACCTGAGCAACCGCAGCAACCCCAGATCATAGTCCCGCCCCCACAGGCGTGTACAGTAGGCACTAGGCATGGTGGGGGCATCACTTCACCTGCCTCTCTTCTTACCCTGATCCGCCCATCACTCTGGAACAATCTGGACTCATCAGACCACTTGACCTTCCTCCATTGCTCCACAGTCCAATCTTGATGCTCCCTGCAGATTGAAGCCTTTTGCTGCAGATCCTCCTCCTAACTGAGCTGATGTTTGGTTTCTCTCAGGTCAGAACTTCTGTGATCAACATGGAGACGGCTGGATATCCAGTAGACATCCAGGCTCAGCAGGTAACATTTACAGAACCGCCGCCGGTTGCCGTGGGAACCAAGCGGCGTGACGTCTTCTGCCGTGTCTCCTCAGTGCAGCACGTGTGACGGCGCCTCGGCCTCCTGCTGGTGCGTGGACTGTGGAGAAGCTCTGTGTGACGACTGCTTGGCGGCTCATCGCAGGGTCACCCTGACCCGATCCCACCGCGTCCTGAACCACCAGCCTGACGGTCAGATCTGATTGCATGTCGACCAGCAGAGCCTCCTGATGGCGTTGAGTCAGGAGGCTCTGCTGGGGATCAGGTTTATTTTACTGATTCAGAATTTAGATTAAAGTTAGAAAAGGCTCAGAAATCCAACTTCTAATCAATAAATCCGCTTCTGTTAACACCAAAACTCCCACAGCCGTCATTTTAATGGTTCTGAGATTTTAAAGAACTTTATTTAAAATGAATCTTATGTTGCTCATATTAATTGACTTTTTCAATTGACGTAGTTTTTTAAATAAAATAAAAACGTAAAAACTAAATATGGTTAATTTTACCTCGATCTACAGCAGCTGTCATTATGACGGCTGTATTAGTTGCATCGTAAATTCTTCCCGCGGATGATTGATGTTCGGTTCCGTTGCCTAGCAACCAACATTCTACCTAGAGCTCTTTGGCTAATATGGGAAAAAAATGTATTTCAGAAGAAACCTAACAGCGAAACAGGCTTTAAAAAATGCTTCAAAATATGGATGATAGCGATTCAGGCGGAGGGGGAGAGACCGGTGATTAGGAGTGGGGGGGGAAGCGGCTCAAAGAGCGAGTCAGACGATGATCAGCGCAGACGCATCAGTGACCCATCAGACGATAGTAAAAGTTATGTTCAAGCACTGCCAACACCTAGAGCAACTTTGGCGAAGCACAGAAAACAGCAGCAGGAGCTTCAGTGCACAAAAAACGCTCATAAATTGTCATAAATGTGAAAAGGTGTTTTGGGGGAAATGTTTGCGGGGATTCAATCAATTTCTGTAAATAAAACTGTGATTTCAAACTTTGAACCTGTTTAGTAAAACAGTCTTAATATACGGGTTTATTTTTTATATAACTTTAGAACACAAATAATAATAATAACAGACAATACAACCTTAGAAAAATATATATTAGATTTTTTTAAGGTTTACTTATCCATAATGGGTTTATATCGCACACTAGAACCATTTCAGTTGATGACATCATCACTACTCATGCCTTCCATTGAGTAATATGTCAGCCGTCAAACTGACGGCCAGTGGGAGTTCTAGTAGGATCAGAACTCTTAGCGTTAAGGACCGGGTTCTCTGTCGTCTCTCCGCGTTGCCGGATGATGATGATGATGATGATGATGATGATGATGATGATGTTTTCTGTTCGTCCTCCTCAGATCCCAGGGTTATTTCTCCCACCAAGTTCTGCAGAACCCACCCATCTGAGGAGCTGAAGCTGTTCTGCTTCACCTGCTGCCAGCTCACCTGCAGAGACTGTCAGCTGGCCGACCACAAGAACCACAGGTGCTCAGTGTCTCTGTGGCGTCCTCATTAAAGAGGGTCAGGGGGGGCTGTGGGGTGGGGGGGCGCACTGGGACAGGAATGATGATGAAAAGGGGTCCCCTATGTCCTCCAGCATGAGTCTAAGCCTATAGCAGCAGAGAACTATAGAGATAGATCAGGGATAACCTGAGCCACTCTAACTAAACTTTTAAAAAGGAAAGTTTTTAGCCTAGCCTTAAAGTGATGGGCAAAGTTTTTTTGTACCTGGGACTAAAACTGGTAGTTGGTTCACAGGAGCCTGAGAACTAAAGATCTGCCTCCCATTCTGCACTTTTTTTGAAGTGCAGGAACCACTGAAGTAAACCTGCAGATTGGCGAAGTGCTCTGTTGCAGGAACATAAGGAACAATCAGATCTCTGATATCAGATGGGCTTGGCCATTTAAGGCTTTATATGTGAGAAGGAGGATTTTAAATTCTATTCTGGATTTAACAGGAAGCCAATGAAGAGAAGCTAGGATACACAGGTTAGATAGTGACGACTGGAGCTCACCCTGATCCCTGCTGCTCTGTTCAGGTTTGACTTTGTCAGCAAAGCTGTGGAGAGAGTGAAGAAGCAGCTGGACGCCTGCATGAAGCCCATCAAGGCCCAGATAGACGTTTCCAGGAGGAGCCTGCAGGACATGGAGATCAGGTACAGACGTGGTGTGGTTCTCCTCCTCCCTGCAGGAGCCTAAAGCATGCTTTATGCAGAGAGTTTGTGTGATTTGAGGTAGGGATGCACGATATTGGGATTTTGGCCGATATCCGATATGCCGATATTGACCTGAATGAGGATCAGAGATGAAGCAGCAGGAGCTTTCTTGGTGCGCCTATCACATGCGGTCTGAATGTAGCATTACACTGGAAAAAATCAGAATCTAAATAAGTCATTTCAGCTCCCAGATCAGCTTCTCTGATTGGTTGATGCGGCGCGTCTGGCAGCTAAAGTTCAATGTTTCCAGCTCCAGCAGCTGCTGCTGGTGAAGCTCGTCAGAAGCTCAGGAGGTTCGGCTCAGACGCGCTGCAGGACCTTTTGCTGCGTCTTGAGGCGCATCAACCATCGACTCTCCCACCGGGCGCGGTTTGAACGTAGCATAAGGGTCTTTGTTCACCTCCAGGCTACCAGTCAGAACCAGAACCTACTGGTTTATGTGTCTGTTGCATAAAATGGGCTCATTTTAACTGAACCTCAGTTTAGTTTATTTTCTTATGCTGCGTTCACACCTGAAGCGGCGCAGGCAGCAGGAGCAGCTAGTTTAGATGCAGAGTCCATGGTTGACGCTCAGCACACGACCCGCAGTGCGTTTGGGCTGCAGGAGCAGCGAGTCCTGAGCATCTGAGGCGCGGAACACGCTGCAAACACAGCAGCTGCTGGAGTTGGAAACATTGACCTTTAGCAGGCGAAGAGGCGAGCGGGCCTGAGGCAGCAATTACTTATCACCGCTGATCACAGCTACTTATAGCACGCCATTGTTCCAGGCAAAAAGCTCCGCCCACCGTGCATCAGACCCACTTGCAACACCGCGCAGCCAGAGCAGCAAGGCTGCTTCCGGCTGCGCATCATAAAGAAACTAAAATTTTCAGAAATGAAGCAGCCCTCCGGGTTTTTGCTGCTCTTGCTGCTTGCCGTCTGAACGTAGAATTGACGTAAAACAAAGAAAACCTCTAAAGACAAGAAGATGAAAACCTCCTTAGTGGGACATTAAGATGGATGAAGGCCTCTAAACGTCTGCCTCTGATCTGACCTTTGATCCCTGCTGTCGTCTCGCAGGCTGCAGTCATTGACTCAGAGCGAGTCCTTCATGACACACAAGCTGCAGAGAAGCTTCATTAAACTGACTGAGCTCCTGAGGCAGAGGTTTGATGCCATAAACCAGCAGATTCAGGTAAATTCTCCCGCTGACGCTTCTACATGCGTCTGCAACGGCCCGTCGCTCTAAGCAAAGGCTCCTCTGTTCCTGTGAGCAGAACGCCCACAGCTTGGAGCGCAACCTGATCAACACGAAGATCGAGAAGGTGAAGCTGCTCCAGGAGAAGACCATTCCTCTCTCTGAGGCTGCAGAGAAGGCCAGGAGCTCCACCAACCTGCCCAGCCTGGTGGCCTGCATATCTCAGGTACAACCTCTTTGCTTTTTCATGCTTTCTTCTGACCGCCGCCTTGCAGATGGAATCTTTTGGTTACTATGGAGACGTGCGTGCTGATCTTCACCACAGTTTGGCAGTAGTGTCCTTTGACAAACATGAAAGCCTCCAAAAAGCACATTAAAGTGAAAAATAAAAACATTTATCATTTATTTAACAGTATGTTATAATCCATCCACAGGGCTGGATGTTAACCTTCGCCCGATCGCCCAGGGCAATGATCAAAAAAAAAAAAAATAAATAATCACTCAAAATTACTTTAAAATCACCGACATTCACTAAAAATTAACATTAAAAAATGTTAATTAATTTTTTTTGTTATAGAGCTAAACATGTTAGATTGGTGACCTGTGATGTTATTATTATTGTCATTTATTTTATCAGGGAAAACTGATCCTGAGTCAGTTAAAGTCAGACTGTGGAATAAAATAACTATGTATAATGATTCTCTAGAAAAAGTCACATTATATTAATAGTATTATCTTGTATAAACATACTGCGGATTCCTCTAAAATAAAAGTTATTCATTTGTGATTTCTGACATTGACTTCTGTCTTGTGATTTATCTTAAGTTTTTAACCTGTCAAGTTTTTTTTTAGATTTTTTAACATTATAATTTATATTTTTCCAAGCACACAACAAAGTTTAAAAGCAAAAGTTTAGTTTGTAAAGAATGAGCAGGAAGGATTGAAAAGCATGTTAACACGGTAATGTAGGTAATGTGAGTTCATTATCTGACGCATGCAGATACACACCAGGAACCTGGAAACTTAAAAAATACTGAATTACTAAAAACATTTAAAAAAGTTTCATTGATATATATACAAAAATGAATATTAGGAACTATATTTATCAGACATTATACTGGGCAAGTAAAACTGGGCAAGTGGTAAAAATCATTAACGCCAACCCCTGATCCATCTTCTTCCTCTTATCGGGGGTCGGGTTGGGGGGGCAGCAGCTTCAGTAGGGGAGGCCCAGACGTCCCTCTCTCCAGCCTCTTGGTCCGCTCCTCTGGGGGAATCCCAAGGCGCTCCCAGTCCAGCCGAGAGAAACATAGTCCCTCCAGCGTGTCCTGGGTCTCCCCTGGGCATCCTCCTGGTGGGGACATGCCTGAAAGACCTCACCAGGGGCGTCCAGGAGGCATCCTAAACTCGAGCCACCTCAGCTGGCTCCTCTCCATGTGGAGGAGCAGCGGCTCTATTCTGAGTCCCCAGATGAGCTGAGCTCCTCCCCCATCTCTAAGGGAGAGACTCCAGACACACTATGGAGAAAACTCATTTCAGCCGCTTGGATCCAGGATCTCGTTCTTTCGGTCGGCATGACCTTTTGCGCTTTCATGACCATAGATGAGGGTAGGAACGTGTCAGATCTAACACGCTAAATCGAGAGCTTTGCTTTTGGCTCAGCTCTCTCTGAACCACCACAGACCGGTACAGAACACACTTCACAGCAGGCGGCTGCACCAATCCGGCCTATCGATCTCCTGCTTTATTTTTCCCTCATTCATGAACAAGACCCCAGGATACTTTAACTCCTCCACTAGGGGCGGTACATCCTCTAAAACCCTTACCCCTTGCTCACACTGGTTCCGGTCGTTTACCGAGCCGACAGAGACCCCGCACACCCCCTCTCACACGCCCTTTTGACTACGGTGCGGTGCGGCTCTGCGGCTCCGGCAACAGGTTAGGAGATTTAACAGAAGTTCACTTGAGTTCACGCGTAAGTTCACGCGATAACCACGGCCCAAATAAAGGATTTTCGAGGAGAAGCTTGTTGCGAGGAGGGCTCCGACACTTGCCCGCAGGATAGCTTTTCTTCGCGAGGAATTTTCTGCAGCGCGGGTGTCTCACGGTAACGCGAGCGGACAGCTCAGCAGCGGTGAGAGAGGTTCACGTCTTTTAATGACTTGGAATCACTGCTGGCCGCACCCACCGCACCGCTGAGAACGGTAAGACCGGAGTCGGTGTGAGCCTGGGGTTAGAAGGCGATCTACCCTTTTCCGGCTTAAGACCACGGTCTCTGAGGCGCCACCTAGGGCCACCAAGGCCAGTATGAAAAAAAGTGCTTTCAGAAGTTTGAATTTGAGTTTGACGCGACTTTTTCCTTTAAAACTTATGATGTTTTTCCTCAGAGGAGTTCCAGTTTTATAAATACAGCTTTATAATATGATTTTATGTTGTATTTATTTCGTTTCCTTACTAAATTCCTGGCAACATACAACATTTTGTTTTATTTTTGACATAGAAAACATAAAATTATAAAATTAAATGCTCAAATTAAGAGTCTTTTATTTCAGTTATTGTATGTTCCACTTTTGGACAATAATCAATAGTTTGGCCTGAGGGGGGGGGGCTCATGGTGAGATGCCCAAAGGGAAAACAAGTAAAAAAAGGTTTGAAATAACTGCTTTTAAAGAACCACTCTGACCAGAACCGCTCTCTGTGTTTTCAGATTACTTCCCAGTTGAAGGACGTTGCAGTGGAGGACTGGTGTCCACCGTCTCAGATGTTGAATGTGACGATCACCACGGACAAAAACTCCGTCCAAGGCATCCTGAACTTTGGTAAGCTCAGAACCTCTGAGTTTGGTTCCGTTTTATCCTCCTTGTCTGGATCCTGATCGACATCTGTTTGGAGGCACGAAGAAGTGGGATGAAGATCTAACTGCTAAAGCCGGGCGTACATCGCTACCATTTTTTTTTTCCTGCCCTTTTCTATCAAATTTTCGATACATGCAAGAATTTTTTTAATTTGGCCGACTTTCATCCTGATGGTGCGTCGCGTAGTGCACAGGGGGCGATCAGCCTCTCATGACCTCCTCCCATCAGGAGTCGTAAAAATTAAACTTGTTTGAAATCCAGTTGGTCCTCCTGAGATGTTGGTGGTTAAATCCTGCTGTTGAAGCAGAGCTACCAGCCCATTTACCAGAACCTCCAGACAAACAAGAGAGATGTTCTTCTTCACCCAGATAGACGAGTCCGAGCAGCGCATCAGCAGCGTGGGAGCTGAGTCCCACCTGGTTTTTAGAGGTACAGTGTGAGCAGGTAAGATCGCATCAGAGCGTCGGGTCGCGCAGACTGAGGACATCATTAGCTGTGAACTGTTAACCCTGCGGTTTCATCATTGAACTGTAGCTGCGTACAGCGATTGAAAATATCTGACAGTGTACTCCTGGCTTAACAGAGCCGCTGTGGTCATTGGACCAGCTTTTGGTACCTTTTCAGTAATGATGGATCAAGCAACACCGATGCGCCGGCGCACGTGTCGAGCTCTAACGGCCTTACCTCTTACTTAACGGGCAGGCGGGGGGAAGCATACCGTCACCGGGTCGGGTTCGGTCGCTCCATTCCTGGCTGGCTCCTCGACCCGGACCAGCCCCGAAGCTAATAGCTCTCATTGGAATGCCCCGGTCTGGTCCAACTCAGCAGCCCCCAACGAAAAAAGTGTCCTCCTTTTCAGAAACCCAAATCTTGTCACCCTAATTAGCACGCCTCTAAATTAACTTCAAATGTAGAAACCCGCCCGACCAGAATATGTTGGCTTTTATTATCCTGCTGCCTGCAGTTTGTAGCACAGACCTGAAAAGCGCTAACATCTACTTCCAGCAGGCCACCAACAGGAGGGGAAAACCCTGGAGAGGCGAGCGGGCCTGAGGCAGCTGCTGCTGGGGATTCCCAGTGACATGAATCCACTGGAAGTCAGATATGAGGAGAGTTAAACCCATCAGTATATTGATGGAGGGACAGATTGGGCATCGATGGAGAAGAATGTAGAGCTGAAACAATCGGGTTCATCGATTATTGAAATAATCTTCAATTAATTTAGGAACAAATAAATCGTTAACTGGAGTATAGAGAGTCTATAACGTGCCTTTAGCTGAAGGAGGAACCCACTTAGGGCAGGAATTAGATCAAAATATAAAAAATATACATAAAATGTTTGCATTTAAGATAAAAATGTGTTTATCTGTCGTTATGCTCTCTCCTGAACTCCTCAAGTGAAAAAGTTTGAGTTTCATCTGGTTTGATTTCAATAAAGAAAATCTCCTATATGGAACCTTTGGCTTTCTAATTTTTAACTGAAAAAATAATTAACAGTTTAATGGATTTGAAAATAATTGCCCAAGTAGAATGTGTGATGCTGTTTTTCCCCATGATGGCGTCTCCTCCTGATGCGTTTAAAGCTCAGGAGGCCTCTGCAGGTGTTTGGACTTCATCACCTGGTCAGGGTGGGACACCATCAGCTTCCATTGATGGACCCGTTCCCCGTATCCAGAATATTTGCTGGTTCTAGATGATAGTTGAGATGACCCACCAAAAATGTTGCCTCTTTACGCAGTAGGTTTTTTTTTTTAGATTGACCCGTACATCACACCCTGCTTAACTCTCGGTGGTCTTTTAATGGTTCTGGGTCGGGTCAGGACTTTAGCAGGCGCTCGGTTCTGGTGTGAAGGTGGTTCTGTATAGAAAG
Source organism: Cyprinodon brontotheroides (assembly GCA_018398635.1). Classification (NCBI taxonomy): domain Eukaryota; kingdom Metazoa; phylum Chordata; class Actinopteri; order Cyprinodontiformes; family Cyprinodontidae; genus Cyprinodon; species Cyprinodon brontotheroides. Next base: position 1,050,630 of record JAGKQL010000029.1, read on the forward strand.
TCTGACATGTCGTTTCTGATTCCAGGTAAAGTCCACATCTCCTGGATCCCCTTCTCCATATCCCAACATGAAACTGCATCCGGCTCCTCTTCTTCGCTCATCACCCCTACCTCCAGCAGCGTTCCTGTTCATGCTTCAGCCTCTTTATCGCATACAGATGCCTCTGTCACATCATCCAACTTCTCCAGCCTTTCAGCATCCTGTTGTAGCACCATTCTCCGAACGGGGAGCAGTACTGATGGTTCTACACTTCGTCAAACGCCTCCTCCACCCTACTCCTCTTCTACACCTTCCTCCACCTTCAGCATTTCCAACTCCTCTTCTGAGATACCCACCGTGGACTTTTTAAAAGAGCTTGAGTCAGTTCTCCAGTCGAGAACTTCAAGTCCTCCTTCCACTAAATCCAGTCTACCTCCTACCCCCGTTTCCAAGTCTTCCTCTTTATCCAAACCTATCTACACTGCGGC
>JAGKQL010000029.1:1055714-1089073 GCA_018398635.1 Cyprinodon brontotheroides
TATAAACCTGAGATGACATGATGTGAATTGGAGCTATAGAAATAAACCCATGAATAGAATTGAATTCTATAATGTCAACATGGCTGCCCCTCATCCTTTGAACCAGGTTCCTATACGAGGGTCAGTTGGGCCCTTTCAGTGAGGTATGTGCCAGTCATCCGGTGCTTTCAGCACCTTAAATAGAGCCTTATTTCTTGTATCCAAACACTCCTCACTCACACATGTTGTGGGTTTGGAACTATGATACTGATTGAATAAAACTCAGAAATGTTCCCACCACTCACCGCTGCAAGGATCAGTTCAATCCCCTGAAGAACATCTCCAGGACTAAAGGACTTGGTTTATTGAAGACAGTTAGTGTACATATGAAACATTGAAGACCTGCCTCCAGCTGATTGGTCATTACAGGGTCATCCTGTGTTAAGACCCCATCCTGTTGTGATCTGTTAATAAAAGGCTCTTCTGTGAAGGGAGCAGGGAGAAAAGCTGCTGGTTGTGAGCCAGCAGTTCTTCTCCCTTCTGCAGAGGCTGTTGTTGTAAATCCCTGCCTGCGTCTGATCATTTCATCCTCTATAAACTCACATTTTCTGAACCCGACACCTTCTTTAGTAGAAGACTGACTGTGTTCCTGTCTCTGAGCTTCTGAAGGTTCATCGCTACACCCAGGTTTAGATGGCTGAGACAGTTTTGGTTTTTAGTTCTGATTTTATATTTTATTTTAAATAGTTTTTTTTTATTATTTGTTTACTAGTTTAGTATTTATTAAAAAAATAAATGCTTAGTTCCAGTTTAGCTTTTATGTGATACAACTAACAAACAGTTCAGAACTAAAAAATCACAACAGAAATAAAATCCCAGATAAGAACCAATCGCTGCAGCAACACCAAGGACCTGACTGCTGTGCTGCCCTCTGCTGGTGTGATGCGGTACAACAACAACTTCTTTAATGCATTATGATAAAGACACAGACTAAAACTAGGCTGTTTAGTTTATTTTTTTGTTTTTACATTCTTATTGCAGTTTAGGTTTTTATCTTTTCTTTAGTTAACCAGCATGTTTTAAACTCTAGTTAACGATGATGTAATGACTTGTCTCCATCAAACAGACAGAGCTGCTTTACGTTGCAGGTCAGAACATCAAACATTTTGTCGCTGGTTTTAAACTGCTCCCCTGATGTTTGTGTTGAAGGTCCGAGTTGGTCTGCTCGCTGTGCCAGGACCTGTCCGACCCGTCGGACCCCTTCAGCTCCGACAGACCGAGGAGCCCGCAGTGTTCCCTCAGCCTGCAGGACCAGAGGGTGGGTCGGCTTTTAGAACCTATTTAGATGATTGTCTGTGGTAGAACCTGTGTGAGGTCCGGTCGGCCCGGTTCTGCTTGTTTGAACATGGTTCTGTGTGTTTCAGAGATGTGAGACTCTCCTGCTGCACCTGAAGGTCGACGGCTGCACACGCTTCTCACAGGTCTGTTTTCACACCCTGGTGATAGCGGTTAGCGCATCACTTCCTGTGTACAGGCCTTTAGTGGCCATTGGAAGGATTTCCTGGTAGTAAATGGGGGTGGGGGGTGGGGGGGATGCTGAGGTGTTGTCCGCATCCAGCCCTAGTACGGTGGCTGAGAGGTGCCAATAATGCAAAAAGTTCCTGCAAACTCTGCAGTTAACTAAAGACAGAATGCTGCTGCAGCAAAATCGACTGCAAGTTAAGCTGCATAGGAGCTCCAAACCACTAGGGGGAGACGATCCTCACCTGGAACCAGACAGGAAGCTCAGAGAGATTAAACACAGAAGCGATGCGTTTCATTTCAGCGGCTGCACCCCCCAAGGACCGGTCTACCTGGACTGGAAGGAGGCTGGAAAGAGTTTCTGCTGTGGATTCAAACAGGTTCAGCCTTCTCCTGCTTTCACACCACCGATCACGATCTGTGTACGCCTAGCAACCATTACAGGGGGCTGGTTTACTAGGCTATTCTTTTCCTGCTTTGTGTGCCAACTGACACGGTTGCTAGGTGACAGAGTGCAGGCAGTGAAAGCTGTGGAAGGCTGGACCTGTTTGAATCTTATTTTCAAGGACCTGGAAGCATCCAGTCCAGGTAGACCGGGTTCATCGGAGGACGCAGCCCAGGAATTTAAATTCCTCCTGCTGAGCTTCATCCGTCTCCCTTCAGATGGTTCCTGTTTGCAGGACGGTCCAGCTGTTCTTCCCTTCAGACTAGTAGAACCAACTGGAATTACTGCCGCTAAGCTAAGCTAAGCTAAGCTAAGCAGCAATGAGCCGTTTTACCAGCTTCATGCTGTTTTTGACCAACCTGCCGTCTGATTGAGCTGTTTGGCTTCCATCTTTGGAACTCAGATTAAAATGATGCCCATTCTAGACCAGTTTGTCTTTTATTACGTCTTTAATCACAATCTGGTGGAAAATAGCGTCCTGCTTTACTACATTAATCTGCTTTTCTTCTATTTTTGTCACCGACTCTGAAGCTGTTTTCCAGTGTGAGCCGTTTTAGACTCTCAGTTCTCGTTATTTCAGCATCCGTCTGGTTGCTCCTGGCTGGACGTGGAAACGCTCCCAGCAGCCGCCATTTATTTATATTTTCTGGTTTAATCTTTGAGTCTGTCGGACCTTTTGAACTTTGTTTATGTCGAGTTTTCAAAGGTGAGCGTCTTGTTCCTGAACAGAGGCGGATGTTTTAGTCTGACCTTTATTCCTCTGGGTTATTGCAGAAACCTTTAGAAGGTTTGGATTTCAGATCATCTCTGTGCAGCAGATGTTTAGTTTATTGTAGAGAAACTTTATCTGAACCCCAGATCTGCTTGTTTAACCTCCAAACATGATTCCTGGGCGGCGCCGTGATGGCGCCCTAACTGGTTTCAATGGCTGCTGCTGACGGTGTCTCTGCTTCCAGATGGATTTCTGGTCGGATCTGATGCTGATATCGGAGCGTCTGAGCCTCCGTCTGTCTCCAGCCTATCGGACGCCTGCAGAGCTCGTCTCTGACCTCTGGCACATGTTCAGCGACGCCCCGCAGGTGAGACCCGACCCGTTTCTATGGAAGGAGCAGCAGGTCGGAGGTGGAACCAGAGGGCTGATGCTCCTGCACAGAGTTTCTGTTTAACTTTGTTGTTTTTACCAAAAATGCTTCAGGTTGAGATTTTGTCCTGAAAGTTTAGACTAATTATTATTAATCGATTATTGAAATAATCATTAATTATCAATTATTAATAATTAACTGGAGTATAGAGACTCTGAAACATGTCTTTAGCTGACAGAGCAACACGCTTAGAGCAGGAATTAAACCAAGATTGTAAAAAATAGATCAGAATCTACTTTATTATTGGGAAATGAGTCATAAACCCAGGTGAGCAGTTCATACTGGTAGCTGCCATTAGAAGCAATAAATACCGCCCTCCATTACCGCCGGATAAAAACATGATGTTCTGATCGACGCCAAACAGCCTCAGTCTGCGGAGAAAATAAATCCTTTAAACGGGAACGTATGCGGTCAACATTTTAAAGTGTCAGAGACGATGAGGCTGGAAGGAGTTAAAGCAGAACTAAAATTATCCATGAACAAAAGTTCATGGCCAATAACGGACCGTGTGCAAATAACGCCATGATGCTCTTTATGCTCGCTAACACTCACATAATGAGATAGAGGGAGAAAAACACAATAGATGAGTAAAAAAGAAAATAAATAAAACAGCAAACGAGTCGACAGAAGAAGTAGTAATGGAAAATATAAAAATGTTTTTCATTTAAGAATAAAAAAAAACATTTGGTCTGTCATTATTCTCTATCTAGAACTCCTGAAGAGGAAAAGTTTAGTTTCTCATGAAAAATCTTCTTTAATGAACCTTTTTCTCTCTAATAATTAATCGATTAATCAAATTGTAAAATAATTATTAGTTTCAGTCCTAATTTGGACAGAAAGCTGTGAGGGTCTACAGGGAAACATTAGAGAACCTGGAGAACTTTAGTTGTTTCAGATGTTCTGCTTCCTCTCCTCCAGGACGCGTCTCTAACGGAGCTGCAGCAGAACTTCCAGAAGAAGTTGGTGGAAACTTTGGGTTCAGAGCTTCATCCTTCTCTGCTGAAGCCACCAAACTGCAGCAATCCCACAGAACCCAGCAGCTCTGCAAACACCAGCAGGAAGAAGAGGGAACTAGAAGAAGAAGAAGAAGAAGAAGAAGAATGCATGTCTGAGTCCAGGCTGCAGCTTCTGAGGAAGAGACTGAGGGACTTCCTGGATCTGAGGGGAGGTTCTGCAGCCAACAGACCAAAGAAAAGAAAACAGGAAGACGGTTCCAGCTGAGGGACTGGGTCCGGTTCCCCCCCCCCCAATGGGACCCGACACGCCTCTGGTTCTCTGCCTTAGCTGAACATTTCCTAAAAAAGAGCAAATTAGTTCAACTTCAAACCTCCAGTTGGACTTTTTCTGTTACTGTTTTTCCTTTTTGCACAGAGAATATTAATAAAAGTCTTTGTTACTATTTGATGTTTTACTGAATAAAGAAGCTGCTGAATATGAAGGAATTAAAGGGGAGAATCTGGATCCTAGACGGATGGAGAGAGCGCGGGGGAAAAAAACTCATTTTCTGATCTAAAGGGTTCTGATGGATCTGCTTTCCAAGTTCATAGCATCCTGCAGTTCAGCCAACAGGTGGCGGCATAGAGCTGATCTCCATCATAGCAGCTGAAGAATAACAAACCGTTCATTAAAGGCAAAGACTATAAATAATTTATACATTTATAAAGTTTTGTCCACAGTATTAAATCTATGATCCACTTTCCTGTTTATTCTTTTATTATTACTGATCTTTCTAATAGAAAAAAGGATATTTAGCGTTTAGAAAATCAATGTCACTGAATGATTTTTACTTTAGTTTAGAATATTTTTAAAATAAAGAAGTTGCTACGAATGTAAAGAGAACAAAAAGGCATCTGAGTTTAAAAGGAAATAAATCATGTTGGGGAGTGTTGGCCTGGTAGAGTTTTAGAGCAGTACCCGGTTTGATCCCCACAGAGTGCCGCTCGGGGTCCCTGAGCAAGACCCTTAACCCCCTCTGCTCCCCGAGGGGAGGGGTTGAACACAGAGGGAATTTCTCTATTCTAAGATCAATAAAGTGCAATTATTAATATTTAAATAAATGCAGCAAACAGCTGTTCTCCAGTCCGGCCACCAGAGGGCAGCGCTGCTCAGTATTTAGGTCCCTGAACTCCTGATAAAAAAAACTGACTTTGTTCAAATGAAAATCTGTCCATTTATTCTGTTTTACCCAGAAAGCTGAAAGTCAAACTGTTGATGCCTTTTTCTTTTTCCTCCAGCTGCAACATTTTCTGCTTTTATTAAATTTATTTGATGCAAAGCAGAGCCTCAAACCTGCAGGAATCTGCAGAAATTTCCTCACTGCAGTTTAAACCCGAGGACCGCCACCAGAGGGCGCCAGAGGGCCTCAGAAAATAGAGGAGAAAATATATCAAAAACATTTACATAAAAACATTTTAGCAAATTTTCTTAAGCTAATCAAAAGTGATCATTAGATAGAAATAATCCAAATTTTTACTTTTAAACTGTCGAACTATTGGGGAGTAATTTCCCTCTGGGATTATTAGAGTATATATATATAAAAAAAATGGTCTGCTTGAAACAGACTGGTCTCTCCTCACCCCCACACCCACACACGCACACCACGCCTGCCGTCCGTCTGGTCGGCCCAGTATCTACCATCAGCTAACATTCCCCAATCAGATCCCAGATCAGCCCTGTCCACCAATCGCAGCCGATGTCCAGGCTGAGGCTCCGCCCACACACCGTATAAGAGGAGCAGCACCTGCAGCAGGAGCCACAGAAGCTTCACGTTCCCAGAAATCCCAGCTCCAGTCCTGATTCCTGATGGTGGTGGAGGTGAGAAGCCGAATGGAGGCGACGGAGCCAAACCAGCAGAGAGTGGAGGCCAACATCCTGCTGCTGGGAGCGCACAACGTGGGCAAGACCGGTGAGGACTTCCGCTGTTCATTAGATGTTCAGGGAAATATTTCCCTCAGATGGAAAGAGATGTTCTCATGATGTCATCAGAGGAAAACATTAAAAGCTGAAAACCTTTTCTCATTTGAATGGTTGATAACCGATAACCTGTCATCTTCTCCTCCCTGCAGCTCTGACCGTCAGATTTCTGACCAGACGGTTCATCGGAGAGTACGGAGATATCGGTGAGACCTCCAGATCCAGCTGCTTCTAACCTCTGCTGCTTTTCATAGTCGCCTAAACAAAGACCTGATCTGCTTCTTGGTTTCAGAGTCGATTTACAGTCGAGTGGACAGAGTGGATGGTCAGGACATCTGCATCAACATCTGGGACTCCCAGGTAACCGTCAGCTCCTCGCTGCCTGCACACGCCTCCTGATAGATTTCAGGGAGCAGTCAGTATCTTACCTGCAACATCCGTGTCTGAAGTCATCTGGAAATGAGCAACGGTTTGGTTTCTCCTCAGGCTGGAGGGAAAAGTGGCTCCATCAGCGACAAGCAGCTGCAGTGGGCGGACGGGATGGTGCTGGTCTACGACATCTGCGACCGCGGCAGCTTCGACGTCATTCGCCAGCAGCTGCAGCTCATCCGTCGCAGCCGGAAGATGTCGTCCGTTCCCGTCGTCATTGTTGGGAACAAACGGGACCTGCAGCATCACCGCAGGGTCTCCGGCGAGGAGGGTCACCTGCTGGCTCAGACGGAGCGCTGCGGCTTCTTCGAGGTGTCGGCGGCCGAGGCGTACCACGGCGTCCTGCTGGTGTTCCACCGGCTGGTCGACCTGGTCAGAGAAACCCGGGCGCTGAGGAAGAGCATGGCGGGGGTGAGGGGGATCGTCCGGAGCGTGTCGGCGGTGTTCGCCAAGAAACGAGCAGAATGAACTGACAGAGAGTTTACCGCTTTAGATCCAGGAGACTTCCTGCCCAGAACCCTCTGAGGACGGTGGAAGATGAGACGGATGAGGAAGGTTGACAGAACGAGCCTTCCTTTGAACGTAGATCAAGGTGGTCACGTGAGATTTGCAGGTGTGAAGATGATCCTGGAAGAGACGGTGGAAGAACCGGCAGATGGATCCTGCTGGTTCTGGACCTCCTGAGGAGAGCAGAGGAGGAAACCCGCTGACAGCGAGGCCAACGCTCAGCCGCAGCAGAAAGATGGCCGCTGCTTCTCCTCTTTAGGGACAGAAAGTTAGACCTTCTTGGGTTCAGGAACTCTGCAGCCAGCAGGAGGCGCTAGTTCCCATTAACCAACCTTTAACTGCTCGGATCCGTGCATTTGATCAAGGTTGCATCAATAAATGTTGGAAATAAGAATATTTATTTAAAAATTCATTGATCTTCTAATTCTCTGTAAGCTGTATTTATATAGACGATGAAACCAATATTTTTTTCTTTTAGCTACGAGATCTGTTAGCTGAAGCAGGATTGAGACCCCTAGTGGTGTCACTGTGGTACTGCAGGGGGTTGTGAGAACGTTAAAGATCCTCCAGCTGTGAAGGAATCTGTTTGTCTTCGTGTTTCTGATGTAAATAATTTATCCTGGTTTGTTTTTTTCTGCATTAAAACCGAAATAAAATCAAGTCTGTTTTTCAAGTCGGAGCTGTGAAGTTTTTATTTCATCACATCCCACTCAGGTAGAAATATTACATTCACATGGAGATACAGAAGGTAAAGACATGGAGAAGAAATTTGATTCCTTTGACTTTCGTTTACTTTCCATAAACCCAGCAGCTTGTTTCTCCAACAAAAACTTTTTATATCAGCATTTGTTTTATTTCATTTTTAAAGAAAAAGACTTTATTAAAGAGAAACCCAAAAACAGACAGAAATCACCTTCATCCCATCAGATTGGGCCTTTTCTACACTTCCTTCTGCTAAATCCAAAATAAACAAGTTATATCCAATTTGATCAAATATTCTATGATCAGAAACAAAAGTTAGATGTGGAAAAGTCCATTAAAATAAATATTGATACATTATAGAGACTATTAATCAAGTTTAATTCAGCTCCTTTAAAAAAATCTCCAGGCTTGAGAAGCTTTAACTGTTAAATGTGACTTTGAGCTTCAGGAGGAATCCCACAGGGCTGTGTACTCGGCCGCCTCAAATACTCCGGTCACATGACCCAGACTGAATGCAGTGGAGCAAACGTCACTTTGACGGTAAAAGAGAAACTAAAATCTTTACACTTCTATTAAAATGCCAGCAGATTTTACAAACAAAAGGACCAGAATGAATTATTTAAAACCTGTTTTAATCTAACGAGCAGTTTATGATGAACTTGCAAAGAAACCAAAACCACTTCAAGGGTAAAATGTAAAAAATTTAACTGATGCAGTTTTTCATGGAGCTCAAACCTGATGGCGATTTTAGTGAAATGAACAAAACTAAAACATTTAACCTTTTAGTTCAGGCGCCTTCAACGTCTTCCAGGCCGAGGACCCCAAACTGATGGCGAGCGGGGACCCCCTGATTAGATATACGGTATGAAATAGTGTTCTATAGTCACTCTATTACAGATGGAGTAATGTAACTAAAGTAATCCCTCCCTGGGATTATTAAAGTATTTCTGATTCCTGGTTGATGGGACAGGTGTTGTTTGTGAATGAAACGGTGTCCAGCTTGAAAGAGCTCCTGTGTGTCTCTGAATGTGAGCATTGATGACTGAGAAAGACATCTTCTGCCTCCATTTATCTGTTTACTACAGTCTGTTGGATTCATGTTCATGTGGATTTAAAGACATTTCAATTAATGGAAAAACCTGCAGGAGGGAATATAAAAGTCTTGTGCGACCCCCATGCAGGACTTCTGCGGACCCCTTAGGAGTTGCGGACCCCCTATTGAAGACCTCTTTTTTAGCATGTTTTATCTAAGGTTTAAGTGTAACGATGTCAGGAGTCGGACAGACGCTGATGCATCAATGATGGAGGAAATATGGGACATCCAGACTGTGGCGACATGGTGACCTTAGGGTCAGACGGCAGAGATTTTCCTCCCTGGACAGGAAGTAAAATCACCAGTTTGGAACCCAGACGGCCGCTAGCAAGACCCAAAACCCAGAATACTGTCCGGGCTGCTCGCCATAAAAAGGGAAGAGGAGATATTTATCCACTGTTGGAGAGACGGACAGAGATATTTTCTTTTTAAAGAAAGATAGAAAGACCTGGCAGGAAAGGCTGAACAGGTTTCTGATGAGCTCTGATTCTGTTCGATCTGTGACGCCCCTCCCTGTATGTCGGCATCAATGAGAAGGATTGTTTAAGCAAAGAAAAACATCCCGAAAATCCTCCAGAACCTGTGGAATTATTTATTTTCTGGTTTCAACACCATCTTAACATAGTAGAACACGGCGGTGGCATAGTCATGATCGGGGACCTTCAATGTTTAGATAAATATCTTCTATGTCCTGAACATGGATGATGATATTAATGCCTAGAAAGCTTAGGATAAAAAGGGATTTTAATTTTTCTGCATCATATTCCAAACATAGACCTAAATCAACCAGATATTGGCCTTTCCAACCTTTGTGTTGTCAAAATGAGTTCATAATATTTAATCATTTTTGGTCCTTTATCTAATAAAGGTGGCATTTTAACAGGAGCATGAACTTGGTCATAATCTCTAAGGGAACTATATAATATTCTGTCTGTCTGTACATTGGACTGGTCTGAAATGTGCAACGGTTTGAGGAAAGCAGATTTCCAGCGTCAGAGCGCTAATTTGGTGACGCCCCTACGGTTCAGCATGAACGCACAGACCAGCATCAGCTGAGGCAGAGGCGTCTCGCCGTCGTGGGCTGCAGCGAGAGGCCTCGGCGGATCAGGAGGCGGGCCTGGACGCTGCGAGCGGGTCACGGCGAACCGGGTGTTTAAGGGTGGTCTGTTTTCGTGGCGGTGCCGTCGCTGGAGTTGGGGCTCAGGTACTCCAAGGCCTTCTGGCTTTGTGCGACGAACTGTTTGAGCGGCGTGAGCAGCAGCTCGGTGGCGGATGGTCGCCGGAGGGCGTTGCCTTCGGAAGGGTGGGCCGTGCCATCCGTCTCGGGGTTGGACGAATCTTTTGTGCTGGAGCGGCGGCCGTTGGGGGGGTCAGGGCTTTGGGGGCCTCCGGCGGTAAAGGCGTGGGAGTAGAGACTGCGGCGGCGACGTGGGCGGCCATCCATGGCCTTTAGGAAGAGGTTGCTAGCTGAGCTACGACGGGATGAGCTTTCTGAAAAATCCTCTTTGTTCAGGAAGTCCTCCACCTCCTGAGGCGTCGACTGTTCCAGCTGAGAAGAAAACAAAACATGGAGGCAACATGAGCGGCGAAGACGCTTTAAATTAGACTCAGGCCTAAACCTGATACTCCGTCTATACCTCTATTCCTTTAGCTAAACCTTAATCTGATGCGCTTCATGCAAACAGACAGTAAACAGTAAACAGCAACTCAGCAGAGAACTACTGGAACTGACAGGGAGTTCTGGGGGGAACTCTGGACTTTGAACAAGCGCCCCTCACAGGTTCCCCCCCTCACCATATCCTCACAGGTTCTGCCCCACAGCAGAGCTAGCTAGCATAGCCACGGAGCAAACGGCTCACTGATTGCTGCTGGAGGTCAGACACACAGAGAACACAGACATCCACAGGAAGGACATGGATCCTACCAGGACATTCTCACAGCAAGACAAGATCGCTACCAACAGCTGTTACGTATATTGATTAAAAAACCAAATAAACTTTATTTTTCCAAAGGGGGGGTGCCCACGCCCCCCGCCTGTATCTGCCTCAGCCTTGAGGAAATTAGTTTTGTTGGCCTCTGCTGGTTCCTCATGTATGGATGACGGTTCTCACCGGGGTTCTCTGGAGTCCCTAAGCTCCTTTAGTTCCAGACTAATCAATGTCTGTTTCTCATCTGTTATTGTGTTTCTATAGATCTGGAATTGATGCGCTGCTTTCTGAAATCAGTTGTCCTACTTCATGTCAAACCACAGTGTGTCATTAATGAGGGCCAGCTGGGTTTGGACCATCATTAGTCTGAGACGTGTTTATAAAGTGAATGGATGCTGCTGAATGCAGCTAACGTCTGGTGTGTGTCTGTCAGGCATGTTGCCCCGCCTCTCATGCGTACCATGTTGTAGAGCGGCGTGGTGTTGATCACAAACTGCAGGAGGACCTTGGAGAGCTCCTGCAGGTCTCGGAGCGCCTGCTGGATCTGGACCGGCAGTTCTCGGAGCTGTCGGATCGGACCCAGCTCAGCCAGCATGGCGGATCGCTCCACCACGCCCCTTACGGTGGCCTCTCTGAGACTCTCTGCCTGGAACAGCAGCGCCACCACCAGGTTCTGGAGGTACTGCAGCAGCTGACCCGTTATCTCTAGGACCCGAGTGAGACCCACCTGCAGGGAACAGAGAGCTCAGGTCAGCTCAGTCACTTTGCTTCTCATCTTCTTTCAAAGCGCATTTTGGGAAACTTAGTTTAACCTTTAAGAAAAACCTTTAGAGAACAAATTCATCGTTTATGATGATTCCCGTCTTTAATGTCTCAACCTTAAAAATTTATATCTATTTATATCATCTGTGTTTTTGCTGCCAAACAAACATTCGATTTAAAAAAGGTGATTTATTTTATATTAGCTTTCAAATTTTGTTGATGAAGCTAATTAGACATAAAATGTGTTTTACTCAGAAATTACAAATTCTATAAACCAACAATATTTTCATTCATTTTTTTTTTACTTTAAATTGATCTAATTAGTGGAAATTTAATGCGTTGCTCCGTCCGAGGAAATGCAAAGGTATTTATCTTTTTTTTTATTATTGTGTTGGAAAATGAAAAGTGTTAGAAATAAATCTATTAGTGTTTTTTTTCAGCAATAATTATGTTTTGAATCATTAAAGTTTTTTATAATTTGGTAAAATAATGTAAATGAATTTTCCTGCACTTTCATATTAGCTGCTATAAGAAATCAGTGTTTTTTTTTTGACATCCACAGTTTTAAATTCCAGTGAATAATTTAATTAATTATTAATTCATCATAAATTTTGTCAAAACTTTGTTTTCATTAGTTTCCATTTTTTATAATAAAAACAAACCATTTTTTTTACTGACTATAGATAGTAATAGTTTCTATCCATAAAGTTTTAAACCCCAAATCAGAAATAACTTTCAGACTTTTTGTCATATTTTCTGTTTAATACATCAGTTGTAAAAATAATTAATAAACCTTGTTTTTGTTTTTCTCATCGTTTTACTCCTACATGAATTCACGTTTAATTCCCACTTCTGTTCAGATAAAATTGAAATAAAAAAGCAGTTTCATTAAAACATGAACGCAGGGCCGGATTTACCAGTCAGGCAATTGTTAGTGGAATATCCTAGGGCCCCAAGTTCCTGGGGGCCCCATAGATGGCGGTGTATACATGTTTCAACTATTTTTTGTGCACATTAATTAGCTGTTTTGATGAAAATCCTTTTTACTAAAATGCCAACAGAACAGCTGATGGGCTTAAGTGTGTCTCAGGCCCCCCTTCAGTGTCCACCATATTGGATCAGTCCATTTGCTGCACATGTTCAGAAAGGTCAACAAACAGACAGCAGCAAAACCATTTGAAAACAAACCATGCAAAGAGCAGTGTTGCCAACTTAGCGTTTTAGTGAGCTATATTTAGCCACTTTTCAGACAGACCCCCTCTAGCACTTTGATTTCTAAAAAGCTCCTAGCGCCAAATTAGAGACTTTTTTCTGCTACTGGAGACTTTGGAGGACAAATATCTAAAAGCAGCTTAACTCTGCTCTCCAGAGCCAGTAGATTGGTAACCCCGCCTCCTGCTTTCCTCTCTATCTTGTCTGCTGTCATGATTCATGCAGCTATTATTTCATCCAAATGAAAAATGGAGAACAGATAAGCAGATCATGGCTTGTCTACAGTGAAAGAAAGACTGGGTTATTTACTTTGGCCTTTTTGGAAACACAGGAAGGAGCAATCAGCTAAGTGAGCTTAGTGCTTGGAAAAAATCTTCATTCCTTTAGAGACAGCACATGAAAAGTCAGCTGAGTACAAAACATAGAGAGGAAAACAAGAAGAAAGGGACAAGAAGAGAGGGACACAACCTAGAACAGATAATGGATGTCTATTCTATTAACATTTCTACATCTGGAAGAATGGGGCTGTTTGATGTCTTCTCCATTCAGAGGCCCCTGCCTGTCCTTTGCCCAGGCCGCGACATTTCCTAAATCTACCCCTGTGCAACGTAGCAAATGCTTCAAGTGTTCCAATTAGCCTCTTGTTTCTGAAGGGGGACTATAGCCGGCTATTGATTGACTGATTGTTGCTGCAGCGGCGCTCCTTACATCCTGTGATATAAAATCTTCTATAGATTCTATGGATTCAGGATTCCATGTTTCTCCGTCTCGTTTCCTTTCAGAGCAGAAATCTAACTTTTCCTCCGATCTGCTTCCATCTATTCCACCCGATCAGAAGCAGCAGGAAGGTAAATCTGGCTCAGGATCTTCACATCAGCTGTAAACAGTTTATCTGATGAACCAGTCTGATCTGAGGCCAACTGGCAGCTGCTGAAGTTTCCCAGGAGGAGAAGATCTGGACGGAGACCAAGTCCCAGCCAGCAGCCCACGTGAGAACAGCGGAGGACAAAACGCCACGGGACGCTGAGTTTAGGGACACGGAGAACAATACGTTCCTTTTGTCATGAAAGTCCAGGAATGAAGCTAGAAACCGTTCCTGACAGAAACAGCATCCAGTTAACGAGGAAAACAAACTGTTCAGCTTAGCTCCTAAATGAACAACAAGTCCTTCATCTCATCGCTGAAACATTTCAGAGTGAAAAGAGAAACGGAACATCTGAAAACATCGTTCTTCAGAGAACTGAACAAAGACAACAGACTCCTGAACAGAGAAACTAAGGTAGACATGTTTGGGTGAAAGCATCTGGAGGAACGTTAGCAGAACAATGATCCAAAGCTTATCTTCAGACATGAAACAGAGATGTTCAAACCAACGTCTAGATCTCTGAAATCTACATTAAGCTTCAAACTCCACAGGTTCCTCAGGAAGGAGGTTCTCCACGCTAATAAAAGGTTCTGAGGCGTCTGGAGGAAGGATCTGCTAAAGGAGGTTCTATGAGATGCTGGAGGAAAGTTCTACAGAGGAAAGGAGAAACGATCTATAGCTCCAATTCTATTCAGTTTATTTCTATAGCTCCAATTCACATCATGTCATCTCAGGTCACTTTATAGATCCAGATCAACCAGATCATCCAGTCAGATTGATTCAAAGTTTTCTATCTAAGGAAAACCAGCTGATTGCATCGACTCATTGACTCTTCAGCAATCCCTCACACTAAGCATGCTTGTAGCGACAGTGGACAGGAAAAACTCCCTTTGAACAGGAAGAAACCTCCAGCAGAACCAGGCTCAGTGTGTGGCGGCCATCTGCTGAGGCCCACTCTGGGTTCGAATAAATAGATGATTGAGAGGAACTGACTGTAACTGATTCAGGTGTTTCACCAAGGATGGATGTAAAAGTTGCAGGATAGCGGCCCTACAGGAAGTGGAATTGCCGACCCCTGATCTAAGCTTTTGTAAAAAGGTTCTAGTCGATATTGGAGAAAGGTCTTCTAGAAACAGGATCTACGGGGTGCTGGGAGGAGGTTCTACCAGCTGCTGGATCTAATGCTGAACTTCTCAGTGTTTCATGTTTCCTCCTGGAATGAAGCTGATGTTGTTTGTTGGGAAATAATCCCAAAGCTTCAGTGAAGCCATGAAGTGAGATGTTCATCTGTTCTCTAAGGGGAAGCTGCTCCTGTCTCCGTCCTCAGAAACTCCTCACGCTCTCCGCGGTTATTTGGGCCGTGACCTCTGACCTGCTGGCACACAGAGGGACCGACACGTGATGAAACAAAGAGGGAGAGCGACACGTTTCTGAGGTCCTCATTAGTGGCAGCGAACAGGAACCTGCTGTTCATCCTCTGCAGAAACGTGACCAGATGGATGCAGAGCAGAGCTGACAGCCCCGTTTTGTTCTAATGTGATCCTCTCAGGTCAGGGAGAAGATCCAGACGACCTCCATCAGTTTGTTCTAATGAGATCCTCTCAGGTCAGGGAGAAGATCCAGACGACCTCCATCAGTTTGTTCTAATGTGATCCTCTCAGGTCAGGGAGAAGATCCAGACGACCTCCATCAGATTGTTCTAATGTGATCCTCTCAGGTCAGGGAGAAGATCCAGACGACCTCCATCAGATTGTTCTAATGTGATCCTCTCAGGTCAGGGAGAAGATCCAGACGACCTCCATCAGATTGTTCTAATGTGATCCTCTCAGGTCAGGGAGAAGATCCAGACGACCTCCATCAGATTGTTCTAATGTGATCCTCTCAGGTCAGGGAGAAGATCCAGACGACCTCCATCAGATTGTTCTAATGTGATCCTCTCAGGTCAGGGAGAAGATCCAGACGACCTCCATCAGATTGTTCTAATGTGATCCTCTCAGGTCAGGGAGAAGATCCAGACGACCTCCATCAGTTTGTTCTAATGTGATCCTCTCAGGTCAGGGAGAAGATCCAGACGACCTCCATCAGTTTGTTCTAATGTGATCCTCTCAGGTCAGGGAGAAGATCCAGACGACCTCCATCAGATTGTTCTAATGTGATCCTCTCAGGTCAGGGAGAAGATCCAGACGACCTCCATCAGATTGTTCTAATGTGATCCTCTCAGGTCAGGGAGAAGATCCAGACGACCTCCATCAGTTTGTTCTAATGTGATCCTCTCAGGTCAGAGAGAAGATCCAGACGACCTCCATCAGTTTGTTCTAATGTGATCCTCTCAGGTCAGGGAGAAGATCCAGACGACCTCCATCAGATTGTTCTAATGTGATCCTCTCAGGTCAGGGAGAAGATCCAGACGACCTCCATCAGTTTGTTCTAATGTGATCCTCTCATGTCAGGGAGAAGATCCAGACGACCTCCATCAGTTTGTTCTAATGTGATCCTCTCAGGTCAGGGAGAAGATCCAGACGACCTCCATCAGAACAGAAGCTATGCGCCTGTTTATGTCCGTGTTTATAAAACCTGTTTACGATCTACGAGGCGTCGTGTTTTTTTATCCGACCTCCTGCTCTCATCCCAAAAGCTGCTGACAAACAGATGATTAGTAGCGTACCCTCTGATATAGAAAACCATAGAAATAGAATAAAAGACTTGTGTCTAATGACGAGTGTGTCTGATCTGTTATTCGTCGTCTCAGCAGCAGCTGACTCTCAGGCTGCTGTCGGCATGGAAACACTCGACCTTAAACAAACCCGCAGGATCCGCTCAGTCTGCTCCCCAAACCGGAGTCAGATGATTCTGGTTCTTCTGGGAAAACATCCATCATTCATATGAACTAAAACTAAAGCATGTGAAGCAAACAGAGTTCATCCCCGTCAGCCAAGGGGCGCCTCAGGGATGAGTGTTCAGATCTCTGTTCTTTACGCTGTGGATCTACAGTTAGAGAACCAAGAAAACAATGAATCTGATGTCATGCCTTTATATTATACCTTCACTCTAAAAATCGACTTTTCTGAATGTATCTGCGGGGTCAGAGGCGTAGTCATAGCAACCTCTTATTTTACACAGCAGTAGCCCAACAAAAAGCCTCCAATAAAAACTGAACCTCTAACACAGGAGGGGGCGGTTCCAGGTCCGAAGGTCGTTATCCTGCAACGTTTAGATTTACTTGAATCCAGTCAGTAGATGATTGAGAGGAACTGACTGAACTCAGCCGTTTGATTCAGGTGTGTTGGACTAAGGATGGGTCTAAAAGTTGCAGGATACCGGCAACTAGGAACTGCAACGTCCTAATCTCAGATTTTCAAGTACAATTTAAATATATAAAAACTACATCTCCCAAGTTGGAGTTCTTTGATGCAGGTGTATTAAATCTTTACTAAAACAAAAACTTCTTGGGAATTGGGCCACTTTTATTTTACTTCAAACTATACTTCGTCATGACAACGCAACCTCCATCAACCTGTGTTGGTTAGGCCTCAGAATGATTAAATTAAAATACAAATACATGTAATACTGAAAAAAATTAAATTTTGTTTTAAAAAAACAAAATAGCTTTCGCAAAACTTCATAAGAAATGTATAAATTGTGCAAAGTATGTTTAATATATGTTGCAAAGCGGCCGTTCCAACCGTTGCATTTCCGAATTTTCCAGAGTGGTGCCCGACTTTTACACGAAAGTGAATAAACTAACTGTGATTGGTCGATTATCAAGGGGGCGGGATTGTTGAGGTGGAAGGTTCACAAGCTAGTTTTATTGTAGCCGGTGTGGCAGAGGCATCTTGCTAACCAGTTAGCATCTTAGTGCTTCAGCAGGTTCCCAATGGGAAATTATTCCACATTGGGACCAAGAAGTAGCACTAAATTGAGTGACTTAGAAAGCGGCGGCTGTCAAGGAAGCGCTATGGGACAGCGGAAACATACAAGAGGAGGAGAGTTTAGTGTGGGAGAATTAGGTGGTGGATGGGTCTCCTCAATGTCATCCATTTTTTTTTATTTTATCTCCCCAGGGGGGATGAAGTATGTTGTGGAAGAGGGCGCCAGGCGGCAGAAGCTTGGTTTGGTGTAGAAGGCTTCCAGCCGTACATGTTTTGAGCCCTTGCCCTGCCGCGCTGCCAGTTCTGTTAGCTCTACGCCTGCCGAAGACACAGACGTCCATCCCCGTGGTACACTGGGACGCAACTCAATGGGAAAGGGAAAGGATTCTGGTTTCAACCGTTCGCGTATATTAGCTTCATTACACATGAATCAAAGATGCTATGACCGAAAACATTTGACTGACAGATGACCCGTTGATATATGATTGGCGAGGAATTTAGGTGTTCAGGCTGGCGGTAGAGACTAACTGGCCTGCAAGAAGATAGCGGAAAAAACACAGATTTTAAGACAATTTTTTTTAAATTGAAATTTTTTTAGAGAGTTTATATACGTGTTTTAAGCCAGAATGATTTGACTTTAAATATGACTTCCCTACAACTTTAAAAATCTCCCTCCCACCACTAGGAGGTGCTGCAGCTTCTCCAGCACCCCCACTTCCCACGGCCATGGGTTGTCATTTAAATAGATGCTGGATTCTTATTAAAACTTGGATCATCTGATGTATCGATATTTAGATGTTTTTTTTAAGGAATCCTTTAGTCGTTGAGGAAGTGAAATAAAAGCAGGTTCTGTTTTGGGATGTGGAGGAACAGATGGAGTAAAGGGGTGGAGCTCCAGTTTAAACTCCAAACATGCTGAAAACAACATAAACAGCTCAAAGTTCTCCTCAACGAGACGAACTGATGAGGCGGCAGCCAGAGAAGGATGCAGGACGCCTCAAAGCGTTTAAAGGAACATCTGGATGTTTTCTGGCCTCAGAAGGATCTGCTCCATCAACAGGAGCGTCTGCTCTGCTCAGGCTCTGCTCAGGTTCTGCTCAGGTTCTGCTCAGGTTCTGCTCAGGTTCTGCTCAGGTACATGGAGATGGTTCAGGAGGGGGGAGACCAAGGGAAAATGTTTCCTCTCAAACCTCTAAAACATTTTTCTATCAGACATTTATTCATATTAAAGCTTCTCTCCATACGGACCTGATCCTGAGTGAAAAACTCTTCCCACCCAGAGGAGGAATGTTGACCCGCTTTGATTTTTCAGAATGGTTCTGATTTGCCCACATTTCCGGCATAGACCTCCTCCTTCAGAACCTGCTGCTAGAGTCCAGAACTACCCAGATGTTCTGGTCCCAGCAGGCCCGGCCCGGTTCTGAATCAGGGATCCAGAACCATGTTCTGGATCCCTGATTCATTCCGATTCGCACAAAGAGAGAACATGTTTGGGTGGCTGGCTTCCTGCAGAGCGACCGGAACCATGGTCCTGATGGAACCAAGGAGACCCACATCATCACACTACCACCACCGTGTTTAACTCCAGCTATGAGGTTCTGATTCTGAGAACGGCCTTAGACGCTCCATGGAGGCAAGTTCTCTCTGTCTCCATGTGTGATGACCTCTGACCCTCAGCTGAGGCGATGACGCCTGCAGACCGGTTTCTCTCCTGGGAAGGTTCTTCCCTCTTCTATGTGTTCTATATCTGTGTGGTTTGTTGGACTTAGAAATGCATCCGGAACCTTTTCCAGACTGAAATCCTTTCTCCTGCTTCCTGCTGTCAGGAAGGTTCTGTTTGGGTCATTTCTGGAGGTCTGGTAACCTCTGAGGTCAGTGAGGATGTAAATATGGTTTCAGTCACCATTCCAGATTAAGGGGAGGAGCTTTTCCTGCTACGTTAGCATGGTTAGCCTTTAGATAGCTAGTTTTTATCAGTTAGATCTGTGGAGGTGTGAATACTTTTCCACAGAGGTGGAAGCTGCCCCCCCCTCCGCTGTCATGGCAGCCCCAGCGGCTCAGCTTTCTGCAGCAGCTTATCGCTCCATCAGCGCGGACGCTCTGAGCGGCACGTAGGCAGAACTCAGGATCCATTACAGCCGTCTGCAGAGGAAGCTGCACCAATTAACCGTCATGGAGCCGCTGTTCCTGAAGGCACGTCGCCGCTGTCTGAGTGGAAACCATCCCAGCGCCGCCGCAGACAAACTATTTCCTAAATCTGATCTACGTGTCAGAAAACGAAGAGCGGCTCAGAGTTCAAAGGTCAGATCATTCTGATCCAGAAGCTGCGGCTCAATGAAAGAAAACATTCTGATCTTTTTCAGACCTTAAAGTCATGATGATGAGAAACAGCGTGGCGGTTTGTCTGAGGATTTTATCCAGACTGGTTTACTTATTACTTCTTCTTATTTATTATTTTTGTTTTTAAATAAAAAAAAATGTTAAAATTATTATTATTTTTTTAAATAAAACAGATTATAAAAGTTTATTATCTGTATTTCTCAAAATAATCTGGATTTTTTTATAATTACATGATCAGGAAGTTTTGACAAACGCAGAAAAACGGTTTGGTTTTAGATCAGATTAAAAATTATTTTTTTATTTTAACTCTGTTAGCTTTGATTTTGTTGTTTATTTCAGATCAGTTTTTTTTTTTTTTTAGTAAGGCTGTTGGGACTATATTTCCCTATATTTGCTGCTATCTCCTCCTGATCTCCTCCTGATCTCCTCCTGAATCTCCTCCTGAATCTCCTCCTGGATCTCTCCTCCTGGATCTCCTCCTGAATCTCCTCCTGATCTCCTCCTGAATCTCCTCCTGGATCTCCTCCCTGAATCTCCTCCTGAATCTCCTCCTGGATCTCCTCCTGGATCTCCTCCTGAATCTCCTCCTGAATCTCCTCCTGGATCTCCTCCTGGATCTCCTCCTGAATCTCCTCCTGAATCTCCTCCTGATCTCCCTCCTGGATCTCCTCCTGAATCTCCTCCTGGATCTCCTCCTGAATCTCCTCCTGAATCTCCTCCCTGATCTCCTCCTGAATCTCCTCCTGAATCTCCTCCTGGATCTCCTCCTGGATCTCCTCCTGGATCTCCTCCTGAATCTCCTCCTGAATCTCCTCCCTGAATCTCCTCCTGAATCTCCTCCTGGATCCCTCCCCTCCTGAATCTCCTCCTGAATCTCCTCCTGAATCTCCTCCTGGATCTCCTCCTGAATCTCCTCCTGGATCTCCTCCTGAATCTCCTCCTGCCTTTCAGGCCTCAACTTTCTGAACTTCCTTTAGATTTTTTAGGATTTTCTTCTGAGCAGAAGAAGAAGAAGAGACGAACATTTTCCTTCTCATCCTGATTCAGTCCGGATTTTTCCATAACTTCAAACAGCTGGAAAATCTAATTAAATGCGACGAATCATTAAATATTTTATGCTCTCAAAAGGAGACTTTTAATAAATTCAGTTTAAATGTCAGAATAAGACATTTATTTTTCCATTGGAGTTATTTCTGATGAAACGTTTGATCCAAGCATCCCAGAGCAGAACGTCCGCCATAGAACAGGAGGAACCATCAGAGCGAGGACTGAATATCTAACAGATGATTTCTATACCTGCTAATGTTCTTCCTCTGCTTTGGGAGCGTTCAGAGGTTCTGTTTGGGAGGAAGAACCGGACCCAGAGGGAGCAGCTGGGTCACGTCTCCTCCTCTGTTTGTTGCTTCAGGATAATGAGTCCTTGCAGCTCATCTGATCCGTATCTCTGCAGCCAGAAACGCAGCAGAGAACAAACTAACGAGTGAAACGGACTGAAAGGGAAACGCTCTGATCTGCAGCTTTAAACACCTGCTGGACAGAAAACAGCAACATTTATCTCTGAGACGGAGGAAATATCTACACCCAATCTTATGCAACTTCTATATAAGAAATAAATATATATGCAGATATCAGGGCTGCAACTAACGATTATTTTACAAACTGATTAATCTGTCAATAATTTTTTCAGTTAATGGATTTATGACCAGATAGCCAAAAGTTCTTTATAGAAGACTTTTTATGAAATGAAAACAGGTGAAACTAAAACTTTATAGAGCAGATTGACAGACAGAATCGTTTTTATCTCAAATGTAAAATGCTTACATATTTCTTTAAAATCTTGGTATAATTCCTGCTGTCAGTGGGTCGCTCTGTCAGCTTAAAGCGTGATTTACAGTCTCTATACTCCAGTTAACGATTAATTGATTACTAAATTAGTTGACGATTTTTCCAATAATCGATTAATCTGACATCGATGGATTTCACTCAGTATTTTATCTTTGCAAAGAGAGAAAAGTTCATCATGCGGCCCTTATTGCACAGTAATCAGCCCTGTTCTGCCCGAGCAGCGTTAGTTTACTAACTTACCAACAATAATGGAAAGTTAGAGAGTCAAAATAAATTAGACACTTTGGTTAAACTGTAACATGTTAGGAATAAACCTGAGAAAGAATCTGGTTGGTTATGGGAAGAAGGTACGTCTGCTCTACAAACATCCTCACCTGGGGAATCGTTCGCCTTACAGGTGAAACAGGGCTGAGTGTGAGTAAAGAGATGTAAATATATGAAATAAGAGAAATCTAAATATTGCTGAATATTTGAAACCCAGTTCATCTTTCATTATTATTTTTATTATCATGGATGATGCCTCCGCCTGATAATGACGCCAGCTCGTGGGGTGGGGGTGAGTGTGATCTGGAGTCAGTGAACGCATCATGACAGATGGATGTGAGGGGCGAGAGAGCTGTGATGACACTGAGAGAGAGAGAGAGAGGAGAGACATTCCTCTTCACTGGAGACGACAGAAATTCCCAGTAAGCATCCAGAACCAGAGCCAGAACCAGAACCAGAACCAGAACCAGAACCAGAACCAGAACCAGGGGGCTGAACGTGTGGAACAGGTGTGATTAATGGAAGAGCGGCGCCCCCTGGTGACTCTAATCCTCCTTCATCTTTAAGGAACAAAGACGTTTCATTTTCTGTTGTTTGGTTTTTAATGAGCTGTTTTCTTTGAATTAAACACCTCATCTGTTTTTATTCTTGATTCTTTTCCAGACGTTCAAACTCCACTCGTCACTGAAAGCGACTCATTAGATTCATCCTAAACTGTCTGGGTTCCTTAATATTCTGACTTCTGTTTATCTGGTTCTATCAGAACTGATCTATGATTCTAGTTCTCCTGTTGCTGGAGAGCAGAACCGCCCAGGTTCTGGATCTGTGGCTGCAGGGCCACAGGTGTGAGGCCTCACCTGGTCAGCAGCGCCCCCCAGTGTCCGGGCGTATCTCTGCAGCTGCTCCCTGACCTTCATCATGCGGTGGTAGAGCTGCAGGCTGAGGGTCAGCAGGAGGCTGCGCACCCTGGTCCAAAGGCTGGGCTCATCACCATCATCTTCATCTTCGTACTCCTGAACCCTCATCTCCCACTCACGACCTGCGGAACATCAGGAACATCAGGAACATCTCAGGAACATTCATGGATGGTACACAATTCTATTCAGTTTATTTCTATAGCGGCCATTCACATCATGTCATTCTCAGGTCACTTTATAGATCCAGATCAACCAGATCATCCAGTCAGATTGATTCAAAGTTTTCTATCTACAGGAAAACTAGCTGATTGCATCGACTCATTGACCCCTTCATCAATCCCTCACACTAAAAGCATGCTTGTAGCGACAGTGGAGAGGAAAGATACTCCCTTTGAACAGGAAGAAAACCTCCAGCAGAACCAGGCTCAGTGTGGCCGGCCATCTGCTGAGTGTACACTCCACTGGGGTTCAAGGAGACAGAAGAAGCAGTATTATAGAAAAGAAGCATAGATACAAAAGGCAACTGTCAAACCAGCTCCACAGGCGGCCCCGGCCCAGGAAACACACAGCTGTAGGCAGACGAAAGGCTCGAGCCAGCCCTCTTACATGTCAGAGGATGAAGAAGAGCACATCCAGTTAGTCACAGTCAGAGAAACAGGACTACACTGGAAAAACAGGCCAGATTGGAAACTTTTCCGATCTTCAGAACGTCCTCAGAGGGCCTGAGGTGAGCAGCCATGATCTCTGATCCCTTAGATGATACCGCATATTTTAACAAATACTTTTAAAACATCTTAAAACAAATTAAAACTGTAACTGAAAAAGAAAAAATACTTTTTTTACTTACTTACTTTTTACTTTATTTTTAGTTTTTCCGTTTTTTTAACCTCTTCCTGCTCGGTATGGGGGCGGAGCTTAGATGACAAGGGGTTTGGTTTGATGACTGAAAGTATTCCTAGCTGTTACATTCAGGGACTGTGGGAAATAGACCCACTTAAAGCAGGGGAGTCAAACTAGTTCCAGAAAGGGCCGTGTGGCTGCAGGTTTTCTTTCCAACCAAGCAGTAGAACACCAGACTCCAGTCATCTCATCGAGGGAGTCCAATCTGAACTGATGACTTGATGACTGTTAGCGTCTTTTTCAGGTCTGTGCTACAAACCGCAGGCAGCAGGATAATAAAAGCCAACATAAGCCCTGTCAGGCAGGTTTCCTCTAACATTTGAAGTTAATTTAGGCGCTAATAAACTGTTTCAGAGGAGTGATCATAGCTTCCTGCATGCTGTGCCGCGCCTGACCCCCCGCTGCCAGCTCCCAGATCAGCTTCTCTCATTGGTTGATGAGGCGCGTCCAGCAGCTGAAGGTCAATGTTTACAACTCCAGCAGCTGCTGTTGGTAAAGTGCGTTACGCGCCTCAGATGCTCAGAAGATCATGAGGTTCTGCTCCTGCCGCTCAAAACGCGCTGCAGGACCTTCTGCTGCGCCTTCATGCACGTCAATCATTGACTTTACATGGCAACCAGCTGTTTCTGCTGCCTCTAGCGCGGTCTTAATGTAGCTTTAGAAGTTCTCTAAACATGAAGCTGTTGAAGCTGCAGATGGATGAATGGGTGAGCAGTGCCAGCAGATGGCGATGGTGAACAGCGATGTCCTTGTCTGCTGATTGGGCCTTAAACAAAAACATCTGTAGGCCTAAAAAGGTGCAAATGATCAGGATGAAGGCTTGGCTTAATGGACCTGTGGTTAGTGCTGGGTTTAAACCACAGTTCATGACTGGGCCCCTTTAATCAGCCCTCCAAGGCCCCCAGATTGAGAAAGAAGAGGTTATATCTGCTGTGCCCTGCAGGCCTGAAGCAGCAAGACAAATAAAACCTCCTGATTGGTTGGTGACCAGAAGACAGAACCAGTTCAGGTGATGAGAGGAAAGTTCTGGAACGTTCTGGAGGAAGAAGCCTGCAGGGCTGGATGAAGATGAAACCAAATGAAGCTGAGGAGAGAAATCAAGCACCTGATGGAGGAACGTTTCTGTGACGTTTTTTACTCAAGGTTTTGATAAAGAAGTTCTGCTGAAACCCTCCAGGAGCTCTGAGCCGCAGGGGGAGCTAACATGGAGACGGAGGTCCAGACTGGACAGCAGATGGTCCTCACCATCCTCCTCATAGCTGCAGGGAGGCGAGGAGGAGGCTCAGCCTGGCTGTGATGCACGTCACCATGACGTCACAGAACTCTCTGATCGGTTCTGCTGCCTAACAGATGGAGAGCAGAGGAAGGCTGCAGCTACATCTGCTGGTGGTCCTGAGACTTAGACTTCTTTATTTGTCATTTTGTATGCACAGAGTGCATACAGAACGAAATTGCGTTACATACAGCTTATGAACATTGCATTGATATTTCAAATGGCACAAGTTATACAAAAAGTGCAGCAGTGGTCAAAGTGTGAACAGTGCAGAGGATAAGAGACAGTGTGCAAAATGCAGTGGTTCAGTGCAAATAGGCATTTGTGCAAAAAAAAAAAAAAACGTTATTGAAAATAGAAATGAGATGAACAATTAAAGGGCTAAATGTTAAACGTTAAACGTTCAGCAGCATTGATGCCCAAATCCGATAATGTGCAAAACAAGAGAGAGAGAAAATCTGAATGACTTTTTATTCAACTTTTGTTCTTTTTTGCTCCTGGTATAAATATTCAAACTAAAGCTGCTCATGTTTTTAAAATGCTAATTCATCCTGCTGTCTTTTCAGGATGAAGAAATGACCGAGCAGGAGCTGGAAGATGCTGTGACCCGAGTTCAGCCGATTGAAAATGTTTGCATCAGGATGTGAATCAGATTCACTTTTATTCACCAAGTTTGTCACGAAACTCGACTGGCCGACATGAGAGGGAACAGACCAGAGTATGGAGGTAGATTGGGGCCAGAAACTGTTTATTAAAACATTTAATTAAACTAAAATAAATAACTGAGATTAAAGTAAATATTTTAAATAGAGAATATCTTTAAAAGAAACAAAAAAGATTGGAGAATGAAAACAATTGAGTCTGAAATAAAATAGGAAATTAAAAAGGAAAAACAATAAAATGAAATAGAAAAATAAATAATACTTTTTCTTGTTAAAAATGTCCTTTTTATTTTGTTTCTGTTTTCTTTTAGACTTAGACAACTTTTATTGTTTTTTCGTTTTGTGCATCTTTTCAAACAGTAAATCATCATAATCAGCGTTTATTTTAGTAAGCCGCTGCCTTCAGACGCCGCCATCGACTAAATCGTTGCGTTCAGGAACCGTGGAAACTTCATGGGCCTGCTGTACGGAGTCAGAAAGGGGTCAAAATGTTTGTAATAAATCTTATTCGAAACTGAATAATTTAAAGTTGAAACCAGAAAAATTAAAGTTGATTTTAAATGTTAAATTTTTACTTAAAAATCTGAAAAACTGAAAAAAGTAAACATGTAAAATAATAAAAAATTTAATCTACATTCTTCCCCTCAGCTTGAAAAACTCATATTTCAGTTCAGTATTTTAATTACACTTTTTTTTTTTTTTTTTTTTTCTTGTTTGCAGTTTTTATATTTTCAGATTCAAATCCATTTCTTTCAGTTTCTTTTTCAATTCCTTTTCAGTTTCAGGATTTTTTTTTAGTACTTTGTCACAGTTTTAAATAATGAAGGGAAAGAAAATAAATAAAAAAGAAAAAAGATGTAATTAAAAATTGTAAAATAAATCAAGAACTTTTTTCCATCTGAGGAGAAAAATGTAGATTCAATAGCTTTTGTAGTTCCTCTAACTATAAAATAATAATAACATTCAGAATCAACTAGTATTTCTTCAGTTTCAACTTTTAATTCTTTCAGTTTTAACTAAGATTTCACAAACATTTTGACCTCTTTTTGACTCCATATTAAGGTGATCAAATTTTGACCTGCGACGGCAGCGACAGGAGATCAACGCTTTTACTATAACATCTAGAAAACAACAATACGGGAAACTTACGGGCGTCTGCTGGAGGACGTTTGGATAAAGGAAAGAGTGATTCCTCCTTTTTTAAAACGGGGCCTGGAAGCTTCGCTGCAGCTCCGTACCAGAGGAGCCTGCAGGTGGCCTCCATGCAGACTCCTGGTCTTGGAGTTCTGACATTTATTCTGTGATTATGAAAACCGCAATCCAGGCAGAAATGGTTTAATTCTCCATTAACGCGCTCCAGGTCAAAGGTCAGGGAAGAGTTTTCATTCAAAGAAACATGGATGGAAAATAAAAACCCAGACAGATTTCACAGAACGCTTCAGATAACTAGTTGGAGAGATGAAAACGCTCCAGAGTGTTTACTCACGCAGTGTAGGGGGGAGGGGGAGGTAGTAGGCGGTGGCGTCCTCCAGAAGACTCAGGATGTTGTCCAGGCCCGCCGTGGCCGCTTGGCCCACCTGGGATTCCTGCAGCTGCCGTACGGCCATCCGAACCGCGTCGGCCGCTCGCTCCAGCTGATCCAGAGCTCCGTCCAGGCCGTCCACCACAAGAAGCTGGACATCATCCAGAGTCAAAAAGATGGCGTCCTTCAAGTGAGTCATCACCTGAGGACGAGGAAGCACCTGATCAGCAGCAGATCTGGTTTAGACGGTCATCATGAAGCTCACTGATTACTGAGGGAATCTAACAGTTCATCCATTAAAACCATCAGAGTCCTGCAGCAGCGGCTCCACATGTTAAAGCTTTTCCCAGTAAAACTCTGCAGCCTTTATTTCTACCCTTAGAGGCCCTCAGAGGGAAACCTTCCCTTCAGGCTCCAGAGAGCCTCAGCCTAGAGCCCCATGCAGCCCCATGCAGCCCCACCCCCACCACTGCTGCATCCTCTGGGGCTGGGAGCCAGTTTGCAGAGTTAAACCAGTAGCCCTTCCAGTGCAGTGGATGTTCCTAACCCACCTCATCTGTGGACTGGTTCAGGATGGGGAAGTTCCTTTCCAGACTGTCCAGACCAGTAAGAGCTAAACTGTTGGCCAGTTCGACTGTAGAAAACAAAGTTAGAAAAGAAGCTGAAACAACGGGAACAGAATCTATGTTCTGCAGCTCACAGCATCTCTGCTCACTTTGGGGCTGCAGACTCCTCAGGAGGGGCGACGCTCGTCTCACCGCTCCGTCCATCCATCGTCCATCCATCCTAACCTTTTGATCTGCTCTAGCTGCCATCTCTTCCTCTGCCTTTCTGAGAAGAAACAAACAATCATAGATCAGTTTTCTCCAGATGTTAACCTTTAACTTGAGCTGCTGGGCAGCCGACTGTCAACAGGAAGCTTTTTGGCAGTTTTCTATGCTTCAACTTACTGTTTGGATATAATCTCGGTTTAGACCTTTAACTTTCTCTTAACTTTCTTCAACACACTAACCTGGTCGGACATTTTTACTGCATTTAATCCCAAAGAGATTCTAAAACAGAACTCAGAATATAAAATTATGGCTCTACGAAATGGAAAAGGTGCTTACAAACCGACATGTTCAATTTTTTTAACGCCCCCAAAATAATTGGGGTAAAAAGACAGGGGAAATCGTAAGTTCTTCCAGTTAAAGTGAAAGAAAAGCAGCGAGGGCCCAGGGGCCATGGCTGAGGGCCACACCCTAAACTTAACCAGATACGAAACATCAGAGCTGGAAATGTTACATTTCTTGTCAAAGTTCATAGGTACTGATAAATGCAAGAGATAAGATCTGTTCTGGTGTCTGTTGGGTTCATTTTCAGGTACAGACCTCCCACAGCGGTCGATCAACAGAACACTGAGATCTTTTATCTGCCTCAGATTAAGCTGGAATATCCTGAAATGCTCCCTGTTGTCAAAGAGTGAAGCTTTTGAATTTAAAGGTTTTCAGCCTAATTGCAGAATAAGCTGAAAGTTTGAAAAATGTCTGAGAATTCCTTAATAATAGAAATAAAAAATCCTCCCAACTGCAGTGACTGTAACTCAGTCTGCAGAAGGACTTCAGAGCGCGGGGCAGAAACAGGAACACAAACTGGAACATCTCTGGGTAAAATACTTCACCTAAACCCTCCTGCAGCCCTTTAGGTGAATCGCTCCCTGGAGCTGGACGTGATGTTTACGTATAAAAGTCCAGCGACAGCGACTCTGATCCTTACCTCATCAGTGATGATCCAGTGGATATAATGAGGATGAGGAAGATTGAACAAGATAAAAAATCCATCTGGGTTTTGGGGGAGATGTGGGTCCCCTGATTGGCTGGAGTTTGCTGGCGGCGTCAGCTTCCTGTTTCTGTGACAAATCAGTTCACCTCGAATGAAAGGAAGCATTTAGTAGGAAAGTGCTGGAAACTGGTGGATAATGAAGGCCAGCAGACTCCCAGATGGGAGGAACCAAACTCAGTTCACCTGAAGAAATCAGTCTGTTTACATCCAGATGACACACATATAACGTTTAGGGCTGAACTTTCTGGGGTTTCCATCCCTTAAAACCAGAATCTTTCACAAACTAATTAAAATAAAATATTGTTTCTTTTGACTCGAATCATTTAAAACCTGCAGCATAAAGTGAAGGCGACTGACGGCCACTTTATGACCGTTAGCGTTAAATCTAATTTCCTCTGCTTTTAGCCAAGATAAAATCTTTCTGTCATTTTATGATGCGTGAAACGGAACAACTTACTGTCATGATATTTTCCATTTTTGGTTTGTAGTCTGAATTTTTAACATAAAGCACATCTTACCTCGTTTGGAAAATGGCGAATAAAGCTCCAGCTTTCCTTCTCTCAATCCTCCTGAAAAGGAGACATTCTGATCTAAAAGGGAATTACTGTTTTCAGAAACTCAGAAAATTCACAACAACTAACTGAAAATGTTAGCATTTCATAATAAAGTAAATCATTACAGTATAAAACATTAGCAGTAGAACGTAAACAATTGAATTATCTGGTTGTTATACTGCCGTTAGCAATAAAATAGAATAAAGTTAAATTCAAATATTAACTGCTGCTTTATTTGGCGTTGTAATAAAGTGGAAAATGTTATTCAGTCCCAAAAAGTAGAATTTGTAAGAAAAAACAAAAGAATACTTTGGCTTTAGCATTTCAGCTAATGGTAGCTGTTAACTTAATTAACTATAATTAATTAAATAAGTTTTAATTCTTTTTACTTTATAATATAAAACATATCTTCCACATGTTGCCAATTAATTAGAAAAAAAAGACTTTAAAAATGATGATTCAGAGCATTAGCGCTGCTTTTATACCACAGTTAGCATCCTCTGTTAGCAAATTGGTTAAAAAAAAAAAAAAAATCACATCCAGAAAAAAGTGAAAACACAAGAATAGATGTGTTCCATTTCACCCATGACAATTTAATCCCAGTGTTTCCTGTTTAATCATGACCAGCCTTCCAAAGAAAGTTAAAAATCAATCCTCTGGACTTTGTTTCCTGAGTTTGAAGACGTTCTCTCTTCCATCCAGGAAGATTTTTCAATCAAAAATGTCAGAAATAGTTTAGTTCCAGGTTTTATCCAGCAGCCCAACAAAGCCTGGTTTAAGTTTAGAAAACATGCAAATAGAAGCGGATGAGCGGGTCTTCCCCTTTGGAATGGGGAGTCGTTAACACTGAAAAAATAATACAACCACTTTTTGGCATTTACTTAATCATATTTAGTTATGCTGATGAAGATTCTCAGTGATCCAGGTCATAGCCATTCCCGTAAAAGTTTAAGAAACAATCCACTGTATGGTTACTTTAACAAAATTGTTTCATATCCTACGCAGGCTAACATAACAATTGTGTTAAAAGTAACTAAAATATGATTAAGTAAATGCCAAAAATGGCTGTTGTATTTATGAGGGTCGTTTGCTTCCTTTGTTAGCCTGCAATGCCCCATACCTGTCTGTCATGTCTCTGAAGAGGGGGGTGGATTAGAGGGAATAGTTGGTCTGGCTAAATCCTCTATACAAGCTGCATTGTAGGTTTTGAAAGCTGAAAGCTGCTTTAAGATTGTTTTTCTTTCTTTACATCTTTTTGATCTTTTCTTAAAAACTCTATAAAATCTATGGAACTAAACACTATTTCTGACATTTTTAAAGTGAAAAATCTTCCTGGATGGAAGAGAAGCGTCTTCTAACTTGGAAACAAAGTCCAGGATTTGTTTTAGCTTTTAAGGAATGACTCTGACCTGGATGACTGAGAATCTTCAGCATACATGATTTAGTCTTTAAAAGTAAACCCCTAATATGTCGGGCAAGAATATTTAAAATATTTCCATCACTGCATAGTTAGCCTGAATATATAAACATCACTTCATCCATATATGACCTTTGGTTCAAAAATCATATTCAAAAATGTTTTATCATGTGAAGTCCTAAGTGATCACTTTTTATGGTTTAGATTTTTATAACTGAAGATCACAAGAACTAGTTGGTGAATTGTTAGTGATAATAAGGAGTGGTTAGTTTAAACCACAGTGAGGTGGTTAAAGTCATTCACTGTAGTTTAGGATCCTGTCATTGAATCCTGGTTTCATCATGAAGGGCGTTCAGCGTTAAGCGCGGCAGCCAGCAGTCTGAGCAGGTGATTCTGCTGACCCTAACCTGGATGAAGGCTACATACTAGAAAATCAGGTTAGGAATGAGAAAAGGACAGATTACACATTTTCAGGGGTGTAAAGTTCACGGCAACTTTAGATGAGATCTTGAGCAGCAGAAAGCAAAATGCTTCGGGTTCAGAGAAGTTTACCACAGAGAGGCTTTGTCCCAAAGTACATGTAGAGGAAGCAGCTGTTTCTTTCTGCCTTCGGTTCGGGAAATGTTTCCTCAGAAAGCCTCCTAGATTTGTTAGCTGGGACCTTTAGAGGGCTTTATCCATAAAACAAGAGGATTTTTTCAGTGTTGGGGTGTAGATGGGTCTTTTAAAGGTGGAGAGGGGAGTTAATACCTTTTTGATTTATTGTCACACTGGTGAAGATTCTCAATGATCATCCAGGTCAGTACATTCCAAAAGAAGTTAAAATCAATCCCTCTGGACTTTGTTTCCGAGGATTTGAAGGCGTTTCTCTTCCATCCAGGAAGATTTTTTTAATTCAAAATGTCGTTCAGAAATAGCGTTTAGTTCCAGGTTTTTATCCAGCAACAACAAAGCCTGGTTTTAGTTTAGAAAACAATGCAAATAAAGAAGCAGGATGAACGGGTTCCACGCCTTTGGAATGGGGGTCGTTTGGCTTCTTTGTTGTTAGCCTGCAATGCCCCATACCTGTCTATGTCTCTCTGAAAGGGGGTCAAATTCCTTTTAATCACGCCACACTTGCTATTTCTGACATTTGGAATTGAAAAAGCTTCCTGGATGGGAAGACAAGCGTCTTCAAACTTGGAATAAAAAAATCCGATTGGATTGTTTTTTGAATTTCAGTTTTAGGAATTATAGTCAAGCTGCTCTTAGAGGAGACAAAGAGCTGTCAGGAGGAAAAACGGCGCTGGTTTTAAGACACTCAGCTTCTCAGACGTCAACAGATTGTTGGGGAAAATGATCAGATAACAGAGCAGCAGCAGGGATGAAGAGGGTGCGACTGGAGGCAGATCTCTGATTAGCCCTCCTTTAAGGGGGGCCCCAGGGGCCTCAACTTGGGCAGCTTCTACTTGGATTCTAGTCATTGTTGGCATTTCAAACAGAAACCAACTGGTTCCCTGTTAGATCTAAATGATTCCAACCCTGACAATGAAAACCATCCAGAAGTCTTTCTGGATACTTTTTAAATCGCTGTTTCAGGTCCGTTCATGATGGAAGGCCAGCTTTATTTTTCTGATGAAACCCTGAAAAAGCGGATCTGTTCAGGCCGTAGCCGACTCCAGCGGTGAATGTGTCGGTAAATGATGGAGAGATGAATATGACCTCCTGCAGGATGTTTCAGTCAGTAAACAGTCCTGCTGGGCAGGCACCGAACCTGCATGGGGCCCCAAGCGTGCAAATTATGGGGCCCTCTATTTCATGTGGCATAGAACGCTGTGATGCGACGGTCGAATGTGAGAACATTAACAAAGAGCTCACTGCCCTTTATGTATAAAGCACTTTTTTCTTGACAAAATTAAGAAATAAATCAGTTTGCAATATTTCTACACGGTGAAAGGTGTGTTTTAATATAGCCAACTTACAGCAGATTGCAAGAACAACAAAAATATATATAAAAAACTGAAAAAATCAAACTTTAAATTTGGAAAAAATAAATTGTTAAAATTAATGAATATAAACATGTAAACAATGCTGTTCACAGGTGTTAGGCAAGTGCTGAAGGAGGGGCTGCAGGAGGGAGGAGGGAGGGAGGAGAACCTCTGCCAGAGGATCAGGAGGAACAATGGGGAGAGTAGAGAGCTGATGCCTTCAAGAAATCACATGTCCCTGAATGTTGCCCTTGCCCAACATGATGGCCTTTAATAATCAGCCTGAAATGCCACGTCCCCACGGTGGCGGAAACCAAGAGGGACTCACCATTGTGTTTTCTCTTCAAGTTGATAAACAGATGAAGGATTGTTGACTTTGAAGCATCATGGGCCTCCAGCGCTATTATCCTGAGGGAAGGAGATGGAAGAAAAGCTTTGCACTGTAGATGGATGGATGGATGATGGATGGATGGATGGATGGATGGATGGATGGATGGATGGATGGATGGA
>JAGKQL010000029.1:1096406-1119858 GCA_018398635.1 Cyprinodon brontotheroides
CGGCCATGTTTTAACCTCCCGGTCAACCGCCATGTTTTAACCTCTGATGAGCTGGCCATGTTTTAACCTCTGATGAGCGGCCATGTTTTAACCTCCTGGTCAACCGCCATGTTTTAACCTCTGATGGCGGCCATGGGCTTTGAAAACCCCTCTGCAGTGACGGCCATGTTTTAACCTCCCCGGGTCAGCCATGTTTCTTTCTCTGCAGACTGAGGTCAGGCGGGACGGAGTGACATCATCAGGCCTGTGGTTCCCTCCTGAGCTCCTCCAGGCAGATAGCAGGAATGTCCGCCATGAAGGGATCAGTGTTCCAGCCTTCATGTGACTCAGACGATCAGCGCCTCATTCACCACGCTGGCATCGGGTGGTTTTCAGGGTTTAATGGACCAATCAGCTCTTCAGGATTGCCTTTGATTTTCAGCGTCACGCTGTGGTGAGACGCAGATTTTCTTCTTCCAATCAACAAAGCCTGTTTGCATCCAGAGGAGGTCAGGATCCATCCGCTGACGCCCAGCGGTCAGGAGACTTTCATCATTTAACCTTTATTCCTCACAGCTGATCTTTAAAAGTCAGGAATGTTTACATTCAGATCTCCATCATTTCTCCCATTAGATAAACCTTCTAGTAATCTGAAACAGGTGGGATTATCAACCCTCCCAAATATTCTCCAGGTTTTAGCCCAGAGCGTGACCTTTTCCAGAACATTTTCTGTTTAATAACAGAAGGGGAAGAACAGACCGCCGGAATGATTCATAGGTCAGGCTCCTGCGCTCTAGAAAGGAGCCAGTGTTGTTTACAGAAAAACAAATCATTGTAAATAAAAGAAAGAGGACATTTTTTTTTGTTGGTTTTATTCTCTTCACTTTGGCAAAAACATTGAAGGTATAAATATCTGCAAAACTTCCTGTAGATATTCACACAGTTCTGCTCAGAAGAACTCATCATTTAGCAACAACATCCATCCATCACGCCACAGCTCTGCTGCCTGTAGGCAGCAGGAAACCAAAGGTTCTCTAATGCTGCGTTCACACCGGGGCAGCAAAGCAGCAAAATCGCGTCTGCTGCTTCATTTTTGCTGCTTGTACCAGTGGCTCCTTCTGATGGCGCGGCTGGAAGCAGCTTTGCTGCTCTCGCTGCGCGGTCCAAAAGTGGGTCTGACGCGCGTTGGGCGGAGCTTCACTATCCTTTCTCTGCCTTGCAGCTATATTTGCTGTGATCAGTGGGAATAAAGTAGTTTTAATATGTTTTTAAGTGAGAAAATACACCTGAAAACTTCATCAGTGCAGTCAGTTCACATCCAGATTACAATCCTGCCTCCCAATATTATTTCTGTCGGAGCCGCCAGACCCCCACATACCGGCGGTGCTCCGACAGAAGGAATCCATTCATCAGCAGCCTCTGGCTGGGTCGCCTCTTCACGGTTTACCGCGGCGCTGGTAGGTGATTTTTCATCTAAATAATCCGATCTGCAGGCATCAGGATAATAAAAGCGAACATATTCTGCTGGCAGATGTATATATATTTTAAGTTAATTATGCTTTAATAAACTGTTTAAGAGGGGTGAATCAGAGCGGTCTGTGTCATCAGCGCTGTGTCTCTCTCCCACCCAGCTCCCAGATCACCTTTACCTCTGATTGGTTGACGCGGCGCGTCGAGCAGCAAAATTAAATTTTTCCATCTCGAAAGCAGCAGCTGGGTTTGGCGGCGCGCCGCGCGCGTCCAGATGCCAAAACGCGCCCAGGGCAGCTGCTCAGGACTGCTCAGGCGGCGCTGCGCTTGCTGCTCCTCAACAGCGCCCGCCGCGGGACTTTTGCTGGCGCCTTGGCGCAGCTGCGTCAACCATTGACTTTGCATGTAAACTCGCTGCTTCTAATCGCCTAGCTGCCCCCGTGTGAACGCAGCATAAGAGTAAAAAAATGACGTTTATTGAGTTAAAATATCTATAACCAGTACTGCAGTTGGGTGGCTTCCCCCTTCCTAAAAAAATCTTAAAAATATGTAGAGGCAGTGCTAGCCATGCTAACTCTGTAGGGGCAGAGCTTAGCTATGCTAACTATGTAGAGGCAGTGATAGCCATGCTAACTATGTAGGGGCAGAGCTAGCCTGGCCTATGCTAACTATGTAGGGCAGTGATAGCCATGCTAACTATGTAGGGGCAGTGCTAGCCATGATAACTATGTAGGGGTAGAGCTAGCCATGATAACTATGTAGGGGTAGAGCTAGCCATGATAACTCTGTAGGGGCAGAGCTAGCCATGCTAACTACCTAGGGGCAGTGCTAGCCATGATAACTATGTAGGGGCAGTGCTAGCCATGCTAACTACCTAGGGGCAGTGCTAGCCATGATAACTATGTAGGGGCAGTGTGCTAGCCATGCTAACTACCTAGGGGCAGTGATAGCCATGATAACTATGAGGCAGGCAGAGCTAGCCATGATAACTTTTGTAGGGGCAGAGCTAGCCATGCTAACACCTACAGGGGCAGTGCCAGCCATGATAACTATGTTGCGGGGGCAGAGCTAGCCATGATAACTCTGTAGGGGCAGATCTAGCCATGCTAACTACCTAGGGGCGGTGCTAACCATGCTAACTATGTAGGGGCAGTGCTAGCCATGATAACTCTGTAGGGGCAGTGCTAGCCATGCTAACTATGTAGGGGCAGAGCTAGCCATGCTAACTATGAAGGGCAGTGATAGCCATGCTAACTATAATAGGGGCAGTGCTAGCCATGCTAACTATGTAGGGCAGTGCTAGCCATGATAACTCTGTAGGGGCAGTGATAGCTATGCTAACTCTGTAGGGGCAGTGATAGCTATGCTAACTATGTAGGGGCAGTGATAGCCATGATAACTATGTAGGGGCAGTGCTAGCCATGCTAACTATGTAGGGGCAGTGCTAGCCATGATAACTCTGTAGGGGCAGTGATAGCTATGCTAACTATGTAGGGGCAGTGATAGGTATGCTAACTTGAAACGCAGAGACGGAAACTAAAGTGGTTTCTTGCAGATTCAATAATTCAAAAGGTGGCAACTGAGGCAAAAAAATCCCAAAAATAATAAAATTCCTAGATTCCTCAATACTAGAATATGTTAGTGATAACACACGAGGATCAAGAAACGACGAGGAACCAGCAAACAGTGACTGAGGGAAGGAGTATAAATGGAGACTCAACAAAGACCAGGCTGAACGGATGCCGTCCGGCGGGATTCAGATGTGCATGGCGTGTGTTTCTAAGCCGCTTGTGGATAAATGTTCTGGGTCGTGAGTAGCGAGGAAACAGGAAGCGATTCTTGTAGGATGGAAGAAGGAAATGGTGAAAAACGAAGAAGATTGGAAGAGAATAGAATCGAAAAATGAGAAAAAGCTGAAAAAGTAGAGATCAGTTGAAGGGGAGGCCAGTTCAGAACAATCTAGAGATGAACAATCTAGAAGTTGCACAGGAAAATCTAAATCTATTTTACAGATTGGAATCCGGTTAAGTTAACAAAAACCATAAATAAACCAAAAGGTTTTGATTAGCTGAATTAAGGAAGGTGGAATTGCTTCACAGATGAAAAAAATGTTTTTCATCTTCCTGCTTTGAAGTGTTCCTGTTTATTGTAATAGCCCTGTTGTTCCACAAGGTGGAGCTGTGTGGAATTAAATTGTGAGAAAAAGCCGTTTTCCATTAAGACTAGTATCTGCTTATGGAAGTCTGATCATTTTAAGGGCAGTTTGGAAATAATAAAAAAAAATCACTTTTTAGCAAAAACTTTAGACCCAACAGACCAAACCTGCTTTATCCAGTTTATTCTCATCATGCTGATGGTAGATTCACTTCTGGTGCTTTTAAACCTCCAAGCTGGTAATCCTTACTTTGCTTTTCTAATCTAGTGTGTTTTTTTTTTTCCAGATACAATTAATAAAATTTACCTTTTTTATCAGAGTCTGGTTAATATTTAATGATTGATGAGGGGAGATACTTTTTGAATTTAATTATCATTAAATTTGCATAAAACCAAATTTATGTTGTTTGGAAACTGCCAAAGTAAAACAAGTTTAGGAATCCTGATACAGTGACAGCAGAGAGAGTTAAGGAAATGAAGTTCTCTGGAATAATGATAGACAATCAGATTAGCTGGAGACCTCATATAAAATACATTCAAACTAAAATACCCAGAAGTATTGCAATTCTCAGCAAAGATAAACATTACCTAAATTATGCTGCACTTCATATTCTGTCACTTTATATCACCTTACTGGAGTTACTGTGTAGAAATATGAGGCAATGCCTATAAACATCACAAAAACTGAACTTCAGAGCCACCATGAAGAGAATGTATGGAGTCAGAAATGGGTCAAAATGTTTGTAAACTTATAAATCTTACTCCAAACTAAAAAATCTAAAAGTTGAAATCAGAAAAATAGAAGTTGATATTGAATCAAGTCAAATTTTCAGTCTAAAACCTGAGAAAATGCTTGAAAAAACTCATAATTTAGTTCAGTATTTTAATTATTTTGTTTATTTTATCTATTGCAATTTTATATTATAAGATATAAATCAATTTCTTTCAGTTTCTATTTCTCTTAGTTTCAAATTCCTTTTTCAGTCGCTGGAGAGATGTCCCGTTCCATGTCGCATTCAGGGACTGTGGGAACTCCAACTACTCGGGATTTTGTCTTGTTTTGGTAAGATCCTATGAAAAATATTACTTTAAACACATTTACACTGGAACTGCCACTTATCATCATTCCAGAATTTGTTATATTTATATATAAAAATAAGCAGACATTTTATAAAAACGAAAAACTTTCCCATGACAGCAAAAGTAAATTTCAAGCGTCCGCTCACCTAAAAAGATGCCCGTCTGGACCGAGAGGTTTAAGAGCAGCAGAGCTAATCCTTGGGTAAAGTTTAATCTTTGTTTTACAAACTTCTGTGTCACAGTCCTAAATAATGCTGTAAAGAAAATAAATAAAACAAGAAGAAGTGTCATTAAAATAACTAAACTGAATGATGATGATTTTTTCAAATTTAGATTCCCATTTAGATTTAGGACTGTGGTGTTGGGATGCGCGCACTGATGGCTGGGGGTCAAAGGGCTCCGTCAATAACCTGATGTACATTAAGGGTGGCTGAAAGGCACCAGAACCTCAGGGTCAATCTACACTCTTCCAACAGGAACAAGCTCAATATTCCTATTATTTTCTAAATAAAGACTGGTTCTAGACTTTCCTTTCAGCGCTTACTTTAACTAATATAGACGGATCTATTTAAACATCTATAATGTATAAATAAAAGGTATAGTGGACGTAAATTCTTTCAGGTTTGAGCTCTGGGGCAAACATATTTTACATTATCATTACCTACTTTTATCAATAATCATTCTACAAATTAATTATATTTAAATCTACTAATATCTACATTTAATTAATTTTAAGTTATTATTAAAGTAATTATCTATGATTTCTCGAAGAGTCCTAGAAGCCTTTTGTCCTTTTTAATCTTCTTATTTAGAGCGCTGTTTCTCCCTAGCGTTTTACTTTTTATTTAATAGATCTACCATTTAATTTTTTTTCTTGTCTTTCTTCCTTTATTGTTTCTTGTTTTGTACAAAAACGAGGACATTTACTTGACTGGTAAACATCTGAATTTATTTTATTAAAAATGGTTGTTAAGAATACCTATAGTGCAACATGGTTGCTCTGTAAGGTTCTTTGCACAAACAAATAAAATTCTATTGAAAAAATAAATGTCTGTTGGAGCCAAATGCTTGATTTATGATTGAATATTTATTTCTAGTTTACTATTTTTTGTCTGGTTTGGTACGATATATATGAACATGAAATATTTTGGTTTGAAGTAAAAGTTGACTGACTTAATTTTGAAATTATGAATTTGTTTAGTTGTGTTTTGCTGCCATTCATAATTTACGTTGTTTCTCGCCTCCGCCCCTTCATTATGGACAGGTGACTGCAGCACCTGGATTATATCGGAGGTGGCTATTGGGGCCGGGTGAGCTTTTGGATTCAGCCAGCGCAGCCATACAGTTTTTGACCGCTTCTGATTATTATTGTTGTTTTCTTTGAGTGGCAAAAAGCAACGAAATGAGCCGATATGATCTGCCTGTCACGTCATGTTGCGGTAAGAAAATTTAAATTTGTTTTGATTTTGGAAAATAAAGCGTCTTGAACAAGAGGAAAGAAAGTTTGCTGACTGCATGGTCACATTAAACAACATCTAACAGATCTCAAGCGAGTCTAACTTGGATGCTTCTGAACCAAGAGCCAAACGCATCTTTATTTGAAAGATTGCGCTATTAATATGATGGCTGCCTCCAAAATACTCCCTGCTGAAAACATTAGATGATCTGCACTACACTGGCCTCTAGAGGTGGGCCGGTGTAACTGCATCATTTAATGACAATGTTGGAGTTTTTCTTGGTTTATTTATTGATAGCAATCGATAGAAGAATAAACAGCTAAAATTAGAATAACTATACATTAAAAGTCATAGTTTGAGAGATTTAAAGTATGTCTTAGTTTATATTATGCAATATTTGATATATTATGTTTACATCTGAACA
This sequence comes from Cyprinodon brontotheroides, assembly GCA_018398635.1. Taxonomy (NCBI): domain Eukaryota; kingdom Metazoa; phylum Chordata; class Actinopteri; order Cyprinodontiformes; family Cyprinodontidae; genus Cyprinodon; species Cyprinodon brontotheroides. Next base: position 1,102,971 of record JAGKQL010000029.1, read on the forward strand.
TGTTGGACTTCTATCATGTAAAGGAGGAAGAGAAAGCAATAAGAATCAGGCCCAAATATTGGCAGCGCATATCAGGGATCGGTTAGACTGATGTCGGTCCATCTCTACTAGATGTTCTTCTAATCCAATAGATTAGAGAAGCTGACGTACGCACCTGATGAAGGTCCCTTCAGGAGCTGCAGCTCCTCACCTGTTTTCCTTTCATCCAAACAGACGATAGAAAAAAACTCTAAGATGATTTAAATCATTTTCCTCTGCAGGAGCAGCTGATGTTTGACATTATTTTATTCTAAAACACATAAAACCTTCAATCTGAACTTTTTACAAATCTGAACGAGATGGAAAAATCTGGATCCATGCTGGAAAACGATGATAATCAGTTTAACAACATGATCGATACATGGAGGAGGAAAAGGTTCTGAAATGACCGGAGCGGGCCTCCAAGGCCACGTCCTGCTGCTGCAGGAGCTACAGAAGAAGAAAAGACGCGGAGACGCCCCTCATAGCTCACTTGTTTTTTATTTGGACGTCCACCGAGTGTTACAAACCCAACACAGAGGTTAGCATCCAGGGCTACAGCAGGGGGCGCTCAAACACACTAAAGCTCTGGGGACAGGAGACAGGAAGGAACCAGCAAACATTTTCACATCTGTACAAATCTACAGTCTGCAGGGAAGCTCGAGATCCAAGGGCGTCCATGGAATTGAGGCTGCAGGCAGCCCCTCCGATTAAAGTCTTCAGTCCAGAAGGAGCTGCAGAGATTAAGGTGGATTAACTGTAATCTCAGGCTAACGTGTGCTTTCTAGCGATCCTTTCAGTCACAAACTTCAAACATGTGGGAAGAACGAGGCAGAAAGCAGCGCCATCTGCTGGCTAGGCGGATGGATGGCGTGGATAAAGGAGAAGCGAGCGTGAAGCAGAGGACAGAGCGAAGCTGTTTGCTTCCATCTGAAGCGGCTCGGATGGTTCCGCTGATCAAGCGTTAAACGTTCGCATCTTAGATAGCTTTTCCTTCCTTTTTAGGAATGATCAAAAACTTTCCTTTTGATAAAGCTTCTGGTTAGAGTGGCTCAGGTTATCTGATCTATCTCTATAGTTCTGCTGCTATAGGCTTAGACTGCTGGAGGGACATAGGGACCCCTTTTTCATCATTCTGCTTCATTCTATCTCTATTCTCCCCACTCTGCAGAATCTGTTAGTTCAATCTCTAGCGTTCTGCTCTCTCTGCTTTTCTCATAGTAGCTTCATCTGGTCTGTTCCTGTTTGGCTGTGACTCCATCCTGGAGAAATATCAGCTGTGCTGCTGCCATCAACACCTTTGTTTCTAGATGTTGGAGCTTGGCCTGTTTTCCAGTGTAGTCCTGTTTCTCTGACTGTGACTAACTGGATGTGTTCTCTCTTCATCCTCTGACATGGGAGCTGGCTGCGGAGCTGCGTCTGCCTGGCTGTGTGTTTCCTGGGCGGGGCGCCTGTGGAGCTGGTTGACAGTTGCCTTTTGTATCTATGCTTCTTTTCTATGTCTGCTTCTGTCTCCTTGAACCCCAGTGAATCTCAGCAGATGGCGCTCACACTGAGCCTGGTTCTGCTGGAGGTTTCTTCCTGTTCAAGGGAGTTTTTCCTCTCCACTGTCTGCTACAAGCATGCTTGAGTGTGAGGGATTGCTGAAGAGTCAATGAGTGCGATGCAATCAGCTGGTTTTCCTTAGATAGAAAACTTTGAATCAATCTGACTGGATGATCTGGTTGAATTGTTTCTATAAACCTGAGATGACATGATGTGAATTGGAGCTATAGAAATAAACTGAATAGAATCAACTTATCTGAGCAAACAGTGGTTAAACTATCAGCCGCCTCGTTCAGCTGAGAAAATGGGACCTTTTCTTTGATCTTAGCACTGCATTTAAGCCAACTTTATAAAAAGAGAAACGGTTTCTGGATGAGCGCCCTCTAGTGGATTTAAAGGTAACCTGGAACAGGAGCCGCTGGTCCTGAGTGGCAGACGGCGGCCATCTTTGATTAAATCTGATTGGTTTCCTGTTTTTAAACAAACATTTATTGAAAAACTTTTGCTCAAAGATTTCTGATCAAAAGAGAGGAAACTGGATCAGAACCAGTTTTAGCAGAACTTTGGTTCTAAAGTGAACATTTAAGGTTTAATATCAAATTCAAATCAAAATAATTCGACTGTTTTTTATTTAAATTTAAAAACTTTTTGTCATTTCAAAGCAGTGGAAGGTCCAGAACCGCGGTCTGGACCGACCCGCTGCAGAGGCCCAGATTCTGGTTCCGATCCAGAACCAAACCGATCAGAAACGTTGTCTTTTCTTCTGCCTCAGTTCTGATTATTCCCTCCTGATCCAGTCGCTCTGGTTCTGACTAATTCTGCAGCAAATGATCCGTTGGTCACAGAGGAGCAGAACCTGGTTCTGGTTCTGACCACGATTCGGTTCAGCAGAACCAACAGAGTCCAGAACATCTGGAAACCGGTTCTGATTATTTAATAAATGACGTTTGAGAAGAACCGACCCAGACGCTGGTTCTGTTTATGCTGAGCCGGAGACCAGAACCACTGACAGGCGGCAGAACCTAAATTAAACAGTTTGGGTTTTTCAGAACCGCTTTCCTCTCCAGAACAGAATTCTGGAAATTCAGAATCTGGAAACTGAACCGGGTCCAGTTCTACTGGGACACAGTCGACCCAAAGATGTGGAACTCATCCATCAGACCAGAACCGCAACAGAAAGTACCAGAGTGGCAGCAGATGGAAGCAAACAGCACCAGCAGAACCCGACTAACAGAACCGGACTAACAGAACCGGACCAGCAGAACCGGACCAGCAGAACCGGACTAACAGAACCGGACCAGCAGAACCGGACCAGCAGACCCCGACTAACAGAACCGGACCAGCAGAACCGGACCGGCTGAGCAGAATCGGCCCGGTTCTGGTCCTCCCTCTCTGGGCCGGCCCATCTGGCCTCTACTTCAGTCTCCAGGACCAACATTTGGGACTAAAACGGGTCTCAGGATTCAGGTTCTGTCAGCATTAATTGGTTTAAACGGGTCGGAACCGTCCATCAGGATCCTGGAAAGTTCTGGAGCAGGAGGAGCAGGGAGCATGCTGGGGGGCAGAACCAGAACCAGAACCAGGTTCTGACCGGGTCCTGATGGGGAGCGGTTAAATGCCGGGTGCTGCGTTAATGGGTCGGGTACCGGTGCCTTGGGGGGAGAAGGGGGCGGAGTCTTCTTCTTCTGTATCTTAGCCCCGCCCCCTCTGAGGACGACAGGATCTTTTCTTCTTTTCTAAATGAAACTGCAGGAATTTTCTTCTTCTTTTGCAAACGTGATGAAGATGATGAAGATGATGGACGACCTGGCCATGTGTGTGTGTGCGGGGGTAGGGGTGCGGGGGGGATGGTGTAGAGCTGTACACTGAGTCTCTGTCTCCACTGGCGGAGTCCCAGCTGCTGTGGGAGCTGGTTTCTGCTCCCTTCCTCCCTCCCTCCTCCTCCCTCCTCCTCCTCCCTCCTCCTCAGTACTCGCTCAGGTTGTGCCACTTGGAGATCTGCCGGCGGGGGTTTTCACACACCTCCCTCCAGTGGGAGGCGCCGGAGGAGGAGGGGCTGTGGAGGCCCAGCAGCAGGCGGCCCAGCACCTCGTTCTTGGTGGTCCGGTCGAAGTCCACCACCAGGAACTCCACGGAGATCTCAGGGAGGAGCTCCGGAGGGATGTCGTAGATGAAGGACTCGTTGAAGACGGGGTTCAGCGTGCATTTCTTCACGTGGGTCTTCTTCTTGGCGATGCGCTTGCGGCCGTAGAAGACGTTCACCTTCACGTACGGATCTGAGAGCAGAAGAAGAAGGATTTAAAAAACGTTCCTTTAAATAACGATTTATTAGCTTCACTGTTATTTCATGGTGGGCGGGACTATGGCGGCTCCCTCTGAGAGGCAGTCATCTGATTGGCTGCTTTTTAACGGCTAACAGTAAGGAGGCATGCAGTGTGGCGCTGCTTCACCAGGGGGCGCCGCGGCAATGAGGGAAGAAAAATAAAGTTCTGGTAAAAAAGTTCAGGGAAGATATTCAAAAAGATTCAAATCAAACCTTTATTTATCTATTAGAGCATCTAAAAATGTAAATAACCTCATAAACAGCGTCTGTAGTTTCCCTCCATCTCTTCCTGTTTCTCTCACATGAAATCTCTGTTTCAAACGACAATTCCAACGCCATCGGCTTCACAGCTGATTGATCGAAGGTTTTAATTGGTGGGCGGGGCGACGCTGACATGCAGCGTTTACAACATTCTTCATTTTGCAGCCGATGACGTTATAGGTGGTGAAATAAATCTGTTCTGCTTCCTTTTGCAGCGATGGATGTTGGTCCTACCAACGAGCGCCGACGTCCTCGGCGTGAAACCCAAACCGCTGCCGTATATCGCTCACCTGAAACTGCTGCTGTCGCCATGTTGCCTGTTGCTGCAGTTTGTGAGAAAATAATCCTGTTTGGAGGATGGATTCATGATGCGTTCAAAGTGTGTGGGGAAAAATAAAACCCTCAGTGATAAAGATGCAGACGGCTTAATGCCGTCATGGGAACCTGTACTCATTTTGTCGTATGTGGGGAAAACTCCAGAAATATTTATCATATTCAATATATCGCCCAGCAATACATCAGTAACTGTATTAATAAATGTAACAGTAATGTTAGATTATTTACTTTAGGGGTAAAACAATTAATCTGATTAATCGATAATTGAAATAATCATCAGCTAAACCTTAAAGAAGCTTTTAAATTAAAAACCTTTCTACTTGAGGAGTTCTGAATAGAGCAGATTTTCCAGGTGGATCATCTCAATCATTGGTCCTCCTAACTGTCAATCATTCTGGTGATGCGTTTCCGTAAGGCCTACCTGCGTGCTCGCCCCCGTTTCCACAGTGGCGAGTCTGACAGTAGGATGAGCGACGCACGCAGCAGAGCGTGCCCGAGGAGAAATGGGCTCCTGCACGCTCTCACACACCTTTAATAGACGTTCCCTTTTTTTAATTGGTAAAAATCCTCCATTATACCTTTAAATGCAAAATATTTATATATATTTTCAAACTCTGTATACTTCCTGCTCTAAGTGGGCCGCTCTGTCTGCTAAAAGCATGTTTCTCTGTACTCCAGTTAACGATTAACAGATTAATTGTTGACGATAATTTCCATAATCAACTAAGGCTCAGTCCACGGATGGATAGAAAACATCTGCAGATCTACGATTAGGTCTGATTTTAGTCAAAGATGAAGATGATTTAATAACTGATCCTGGTCTTCTATCACTCCCAGGCGGTCCTCTTAGCTTTATTTTCAGTCCAGACTGGTTCTGAGGTGTTGCTCACTGGCTGACAGGCAGTCATGTCCATCTTGGGGAGGTGTCTGGCCTTCAGGACCACAACGCTGAGGCGATGAGACACAGGCTGGTAGGAGAGAGACGCCAGCAGCTCCCCGCGGCTCTCGCACTGAGAACAAGGAGAGAAAAACAGTAAATGTCAGCCTGAAGGGGGCGCCATGACAACCAGCCTGATGGGGGCGCCATGACGACCAGCCTGATGGGGGCCCTGCAGCATAACCTACTGGCTGTGTCTGAACGTCCATCCTAACCCCTCCATGGAGCTCTATAGAGGCTTGCTATTTTATGAGTGGCGGAATGTTGGGGGCAGGAGGGGGGACAGGGACTCAGCAATGCATCTTGAAAAGTTTTGACCATCCACGGTCACAAGATGAGCAGATATTGCAGTAATTCTCTTCAAGAGCGCTCTTCGCAAAGCATCATGGGATTTGTTTTGGGGCGAAAAATAAGAAAGATGGCGCAGACAGCGAGGAAGGAGGCGAAGTCACGTGACCAACGAGGAGCGAGAAGCAGTGATGATCTGTCCGAACGGCTAGTTAACTGGATCACTATAGAGCGATGGAGGGGTCAGAGGTCAGGGGTCTCAATTTACGTTCTTGAGCGTTCTGGTGAGACGTCATCAGCTTCAGACACGAACGCCAGACTGAGAACATCTGGATGTTGTTCTCGCCCCGCCCTCTTTACCCAGCATGCATCACAGCAGACTTATCTGTTCCTGAGATTGACAGCTGTCCCAGCATGCAATGCAGCAGCATTAGCTTCCAATGAAGCGCTCCATTGGAAGCTAAAAGTTCTCTTTCTGCTGCTTTTGTTCAATAAAAGTACGTTTTAAGATCACTTGAGGCGAATATCGTACTTTAAAGAGTCACTATATGGTCTATTTACATATCTATTTTTAATGCGTAATAAAATAAACTATTTTCGAAGTTGAGAGGACCGCGGAAACCAGCGGAGCTCCAAAGCTAACGGCAGCCAGGGCTAACGTTAGCCCGTCTGTAGCAGCCCTGTCTCTGCATAGCGGTGTGTGAAGTATCGCTGGCTCTGATGCTGATATTTTTTGTTTTATTTTGCAAAATGTTCATTTGATTTGTGTTTATCTGACTGTGTTCATTATTATTCCTCCACTAAATGAAAAAAGTCATAATTTATTATTATCTAGAAACTAACAGGAGGTGAAATGCAGCTCCAGGTTAGCTTTGAATGTGGTGATGTCATCAGTACGCTGCTGTTCCTATTGACCCAGATTTATTCTGTGTGTCCCGTTCTCCCCGAGTCCAGACTTTCCTGGGTTCTAGTCTAGAACAGACTTGGCGAGAACACGAGTCTGTACTCACGTTCTTGTGAAATGAGAAACGGTGTCAGACACAGTCTCTGTTTAAGAAGGACCAGGCCTGAGGCTCTGTTCTAGGAGGTTTCCATGACAACAATAAAACTTAATTCTATTCAGTTTATTTCTATAGCTCCAATTCACATCATGTCATCTCAGGTCACTTTATAGATCCAGATCAACCAGATCATCCAGTCAGATTGATTCATAGTTTTCTAAGGAAAACCAGCTGATTGCATCGACTCATTTTGAAGCCTTCCTCACCTGCATGTTCCTCTTGGTGATCTGCTGGCTCAGGTGGACCCGGCCCGTGCTCGGGTCCACGCCCTTCAGCGGCACCACGGCCTCACCGATGACGTCGTCGCGGGCGAAGCGGTCGAAGCTGAGGACCAGGAAGTGCAGGGTGAGCTCAGGCAGCGCGCTGTAGGCCACGCCGTAGAAGGTGAAGGTCTCGTCAAAGATGGGGTCCAGGGTCTTCCTCAGCACGCGCGTCTTCACCCTGTGCTTCTTCTCGGGCAGGATGGTCATCTTCACGTAGGGGTCGGAGCTGCCGGCCTGCTCGTCCACGGCGGGGAGGCCCCGGGCCCCGACTACCGTCACCACCAGCGCCTTCTTGGGGAAGTTGTAATCCACGGTGAGGCTGAGGGAGCCCAGGTTGGGTTCCGGTTCTGGCTCGGAGGAGGCGGGGGTGAAAGGGGACGCCGTCTTGCTGCTGTTCTGGCTGCTGCTGGCCGAGCTGCTGTCCAGGCAGCAGTAGTCGGCGCGTACCGGAAGCGCCCGCTCCAGCCGGTTCTGGCCCGACCCGGACGGCGGGACCAGGTGACTCATCTGCAGCTGGCCGGGGACGTCCAGGATGTTGTTCTCTGCGTCCACCAGAACCATCCCCCTGCCTCCGGCGCCGCCGGCGGGGCAGCCGTCCCTGTCCGGTCGCTCGGCTCGTCGGACGCCGCGAACAATTCTCTTACTGCCGCTGAGGGATTCTGGGTAAATGCTGATGCCCTTCAGCATATGGATGAACTTATAGGGCGGGTCCTCTGCATCGCAGTAGCGGTCGCCGTGCAGCTTGTAGCGCCCGGTGACCCGGAGGTAGCGGCGCTGACAGAACGACCACAGCAGAACCAGAACCACCACCACCAGAACCAGAACACCGGCACCGAGGAAGCCCGCCAGCACCGGAGACATGGCTGAAACAGAGAGAGAGGAGAGATTGGAGCAGAACCCGGACAGAACCGCAGAGTTTAGAGGAATCTTTAACATTTATTCAGTAATAAAAACCTTCGGTTCTATCGGACCTCCATAGAACCAGGGTGACTGGTTTGGGTCTAAATGGGTTTTTCTGGGTTCCTCAGGATCTTTAAGCTTCTGTGTGAATGGTTGATGTTTCTGGCGGGGTTCCTAGGGGCCCCAGGCCATTCTAAAACCTCCCACCTTATATTCTGATGGTCAGCCATGACGCCTGGCAGACAGGAAGCAGGGAAAGGAGAAGCGTCTGATTGGTCCGCTGGGATGGACGCCATCTTCTCTATAAACATCTTAGGCCGGTTCTCCTCCTTTCAAAGCCAGAGGTTCAGTCCAGACCTGCCTCGCTGCCGTGAGCAGCCATCATGCTTTTAGCTAGCAATGCGTACCGCATGCATCGTACGCCCTTTAATAATAATATTAGTAAATATGCCCCAATTTTCCAATGGAAACTTCGCTCAAATGTTGATATTTCAGAAGCAGCAGCTGCTGGAGTCGGAAACATTGACCTTTAGCGCTGAATGACGCCGCATCAACCAATCAGAGCAGCTGACAGTCTGGGGCTGGCAGGGGAGTCAGATGAGAAACATTTTTAAAGGGGAAGTCATATTTAAAGTATAAATCATTCTGACTTAACAGGTTTATAAATGTTCTCTTTATCAGGTTGCTTTTTTTTTTTATCCTGTCTTTAAATCTGTGTTTCCCGTTATCTTCTGCGAGCCAGTTAGGGTTATACGTCGGCCTGAACACCTAAATTCAGCCAATCATAAATCAACGCTCATCTGTCAATCAAATGTTTTCGATCATAGCATCTTGATTGATATGTCGCAGCATTGGCCACGCCCCCTCCTCATTTGCATAATGAGGCAGAAATTCAGACAGAAATGTAAAAACAGGCAGAAATAAACAGGATAAAAAAATACAAAGGAAAAATAAACCAGACAAAAATATTATAACGTGCACAAAAATAAACACAAAAATAAGTAATAAATAAAAAGTTGGAGATTATAATAGTTAAATAAGGTAATTATTACCAAGGCAAATAAATAAAGAAGCTAATTAAAAAGAGTTATATAAATTTATGTCTCACTGTATAATTTAATTTCTATACATTTATTTGTTTATTTATTTGACTTTGGGGGCAATTAATTGTATGTTTATTTATTTATTGAGCATTTTATTTATTTCTTTTATTTATTTTTAAATATGGCAGAGTTGGTCACTCCATATAGCGCGCCGGTTTGAAATAAGAATCTTTTCCTTTCCCATTGAGTTAAATCCAAGTGTTCCCCGGGAATGGGCGTCTGTGTCTTCGGCGAGGCGTAGAGGCTAACAGAACGCTGTAGCGGCGTTGCGAGGCAAAGAGGGTCGTAAGCGTTCCTTGAAATTTCTCGTTTCTGATGCTACATTCACACCTAGAGCAGAAGAAACTGGCGCGTGCTTTCTGCTTCATTTCTGATGCTCTTGGTTTGGTTCTGAAGCTCGGTTGAAGCATCTTTTGCTGCTCCTAGCTGTAGCGGTGGTAAAGTGGGTCCGATCTTGGCGGTGGAGCAGAGCTACCTATCCCTTTCTCTGCCACCGAACTTAATGGCTGGCTATATTAGCTGTGATCAGTAGCGGGTAGAAAGTAGTTAGAATCTATGTTGAAGTGAGAAAGTCCTCCTGAAAACATGGTCTGTGCAGTCCAGTTCATCCAGAATTACCATCCTGCCTTCAAAGATTATTTCTCTGTGGGAGCGCTCAGACCCCCACATACCAGGCGCTGGCGCTGTCACTGGGAATCCCCAGCAGCAGCAGCTGCCTCGCAGGCCAGGCCGCTCGCCTCTCCAGGGTTTTCCCCTCCTGTTGGTGGCGGCTGGAAGTAGATGTTAGCGTTTTTCAGGTCTGTGCTACCAGAAACTGCAGGCAGCAGGATAATAAAAGCCAACATATTCTGCCGGCAGGTTTCTACGTTTGAAGTTAATCTAAGATGCTCCTGCTGCTCTAAACGGCGCTGAGGGACCTTTTGCTGCTCTTTGATGCGCGTCAATCGTTGACTTTATATGGAAACCAGCTGCTTCTGCTGTTTTAGTTTAAAGTCACCAATTTAGTGCTACTTGGTCCCAATGGAATTTCCCATTGGGACCAAGTAGCACTAAGTTGCTAACTGGTTAGCAAGATGCTTCCCACAAACGGCCCATAACCAAACTTGCTTGTGAACCTTCACCGGCCATAACAGTCCCCGCCCCCTTGATAATCGACCAATCACATTCACTCTATTGACTCTGGTAAAGTCGGGCACCACTCAGGGAGAATTCAGAAATGCAACGTTTGGAACAGCCGCTTCCCTACGACTTTAAAGCCTAAATTAACTTAAAAATGTAGAAACCTGCCGGGCAGAATATGTTCGCTTTTATTATTATCTGCCGTTTGCCGCCTCCTTCTTCTTCTTCTGATGTAACGAGTACATTTCTGTGAGATCAATAAAGTCAATCGATCAAAAACAATCAAATCAGATCCCAGGAATTTCTACAGAAGAGGATTAGGGCCACTGAAAAAAAAAAATGTTAACAGATTTAAAAATTATTTCAGTTTAATATGGGAAAAAAGTCAGAATTCTTCCCCTAATCCTCTTCCCTAAGATTTCTAACCATCTAAGAACCACTGATAAATGATGAAGTCAGCATTGCTGGTGAAGCTTCTCAGTCATCCAGGTCAGTCATTCCAAAAATGTTAAAAACAATCCTTTGGACTTTGCTGACATTTTGAATTGAAAAATCTTCCTGGATGGAAGAGAAACGTCTTCAGACTTGGAAACTAAGTCCAGAGGATTGATTTTAACTTTTTTCAAATGCCAGCGTATTTTAGAGCACTTTGCTGTAGTGAGCTGATCCCTGGCTGAGGAAGAGGAGGAGGAGAAGAGGAGGAGGAGAGGAGGCCTTTGTTTGCAGCAAACAGAGCAGCATTGTTGTCCTGATGAGTCCCAGGAGACGCTCTGACGCAGCTTCACGCAGCGCCGCCGCCGTCTGACTGCAGAATGCAGAGAATCTGAAGCTTCAGACCAACCATAGTTCAACACCTTAAACAGAACGCTCCACTTTAAGGGGAAGAAATGTGGCGCAGCAGATTTGCTGCTTGGCTGCAATCATTCTGCTCCCAGAAGACCAGGGGAGCGGCGGCCATTAACGCCTCCTTCCTCCTGCTTCCGACTTTCATTCAGACTCAGAGGATGATGTCATGTTTGGACAGAGCTGGAGGCAGATCGGCTCGGTGCTCGGCAACGCACACACAGGCGCATGCATGCATGCAGGGGGGGGTCTAACAGTCCGCTGGGTTCGATGAGCTCCAAGGATTCCCTTTTTTAACCCCAGATCTTCTTTTGATTTAGCGTAAAATAAAACTCCTAAAGTTCCAGATGGGAAATAATGTTTTTCCAAACGATCTGATCCAGACGCCTGGATCCTTTTCAGAAAGTGATTGTTCAGAAACTGTCAGCAGATTTTCACAGACCTTACATCTGAAAACTGGAAACCATTTTTCCTCATCTGTGGAGGAAACAGGCAGGTGGAGCAGCCAGCAGGGGGCGTCAGGCTGCAGTTACCATGCCGACTCAGTGCCTCCAGTTTAATGGCTTCAGAGATGGAGGCAGTTAATGGGATGAATCTAATGTTATCACAAAACAAGCAGATTTTTCAGTCTGAGTGGTTGCAGCCAGGGGCCAAAGGAAGCCAGGGGCCCCTGTAGAACGGCTCCTCTCATGGCCCCTCTACTGGAAGCGTAATACATGGCAGTAATGAATATCTAGGCCAGTATTTCTTGACTGAGGGTCTTTCAGCTAAACTGGCAGGAGTCAGATTGATGAGTTCTGTTATCAATCTAAGATGGCTGCCATTCAGTCAGTCCCTGAAAAGGAGGGACGTTTAGTAAAATACTACCAGCTGATTGGGTGACGTGCCAGCTAGAACCCGCCTCCCATAATACGCTTTCATCTACAGATAAACAAAGGGCTTATTTTTAAACCAGAAACCGACAGCTGAGTCCTCCAGAGACACCCTGTCTACTTTAAGGCTAGGCTTAAAACTTTCCTTTTTGATAAAGCTTCTAGTTAGAGTGGCTCAGGTTATCCTGATCTATCTCTATAGTTCTGCTGCTATAGGCTTAGACTGCTGGAGGACATAGGGACCCCTTTTCATCATTCTGCTTCATTCTATCTCTATTCTCCCACTCTGCAGAATCTGTTAGTTCAATCTCTAACGCTCTGCTCTCCCTCTGCTTTTTCTCATAGTAGCTTCATCTGGTCTGTTCCTGTTTGGCTGTGACTCCATCCTGAGAGAAATATCAGCTGTGCTGCTGCCATCAACACCTTTGTTTCTAGATGTTGGAGCTTGGCCTGTTTTCCAGTGTAGTCCTGTTTCTCTGACTGTGACTAACTGGATGTGCTCTCTTCATCCTCTGACATGGGAGCTGGCTCGAGCTCGTCTGCCTGGCTGTGTGTTTCCTGGGACGGGCCGCCTGTGGAGCTGGTTGACAGTTGCCTTTGTATCTATGCTTCTTTTTCTATGTCTGCTTCTGTCTCCTTGAACCCCAGTGGCCTCAGCAGATGGCCGCTCACACTGAGCCTGGTTCTGCTGGAGGTTTCTTCCTGTTCAAAGGGAGTTTTTCCTCTCCACTGTCGCTACAAGCATGCTTAGTGTGAGGGATTGCTGAAGAGTCAATGAGACGATGCAATCAGCTGGTTTTCCTTAGATAGAAAACTTTGAATCAATCTGACTGGATGATCTGGTTGATCTGGATCTATAAACCTGAGATGACATGATGGGAATTGGAGCTATAGAAATAAACTGAATAGAATGCAGCGTAGCTATATTTGTTATGCCAAAGAAAGGCCCTTCTGACTGTCGTCATTCCTAGTTGTCCCGCCCCCAAAAAACGCAGCTGGCAGCTCATTGGTCGGACGGATTAGTGGGAATCTTTCAAGATGGATTTAATGTGAGACTAAAAAACTTAGATCTCCCTAATCCAGATTCCAGCAAGGGTTAATTTTCAGCAGGTAGATCAGATAATTTACCAAAAGGATAAGATTATTAATCATGTTTAAAAAAAACTCCATCATAATATTTTAACTGGATAATAAGTAATTAGGAAGACCTGCTAATTTAATTTGAAGATCATCTTGTATAAATATTTTAAGAGCTTTTTATTTTGTTGCTCAGTTTCTGCAGTTTAAATCAATTTAAATCAGTGTCACACTTTTGGCCAAATTAATATTTAATTTTTCCGATTTTCTTCAGCAATTATTTAGAAATTAAATTCAGCTTTAAACGTCAGGATTAGAGTTTCAATCTGTTCGCTGAGAGTCTAGAATTCATTCATCTAGAAACGATAAACTGCTGCTGCTGCTTGGTCTGTTTTTATTATTTTGATTTATTTTCCCCTCATGAGGCCTTCTGGAACCGGTTCTGTATCCGCATCAGGCCACCGGACCGAACCGAACCGGACCGGACCGGACCAGACCGAACCGAACCGGACCGGGACAGAGATGTTTTCTCAGGACAGATGTTGCCCGTTCTCTGTCGCAGGGATCAGACATGACGTCAGCCCCTACCCACCCGTTACTGGCACGCGCGCGCACGCACCGGAACGCGCCCTGTTTTTATCACTAATGTTGTGGCTTTGATTGGCAGCCGTGGGCGAGATTCTAAAGGATGATCACGTCACAATTAAAATAATATTCAATCATTAATTTAACATCCAAAGATAATTAATCTGTTCCTCAATATTCCGTCCAGATTACAGCTAATCCGGCCTTTAACAGGTCTGAACCGATCCGCTCTAATCATGTTAATATTACTGATAATAAATCAAAGCGGATTTAGGCCCAGATTCTGATCCTTTCCCCCAGAAACAGCTGCTGCCTTCAGCGCTGATCATCCGGATGATGATGATGACAGAGAGGCAGAGTTCTGCTCACCATAGGCGGGTCCCAGCTCCATGATGTCCGCCATTTTGAGGCTGAGAGCAGCTTTGGACGCGAAGCAGCGCAGAGATGGAGGAGAACAGACTCCCACTTCACATCCGCACCGGAGGGGAAGCAGCGGGAAGGAATCCGCGGAAACACGCCTGTGATCCCGGGGAGGAAGCCTTCATGGGTCGCTCCGCTCGCTCCGCTTCGGTCGGTCTGATGCTGGGATGCGGGAGGATGCGGGAGGATGCGGGGAGTCTGCGCGGAGCAGCCCGAGATGAGACTGCACCAAGATCGTCTGCAACAGAAGATGGCTCACCGCGAAGATTCCTTCTCTGAGGGAAAACTCAAGCCATCACAGATATTAGAGATGTAGATAAAGTTTATTCTTATCAGTTGTTTATATTTTAACCACAGACTTGTTTATTGAACAATAGACAAGAAACAATGTTTTTACAATAATTTCAAATTAGTATTAACTTTCATCACTGATAACAGAAACTGTAATTTGCATAAATTATATATGGATTCATTTTTACCTCATTAAGAAGTTAATAGAGACAAACGCATAAAAAAAAAATTGGTCTGTTATTTTTTTTCATTTTTATTAAAAAGACTTGCCTTCTTTCACACTCTGCTCCATTTAACTTTATTGTCTTAAATATGGACAAAACCTAGAACAGATAATGTTGGGATCTGGGGCGGTACCATCCGTCTCCAGCAGGGGAGTGCGCCGTGGATCCTCCTGAAGCTGAGCCTCCAATACACCTGAGGCGATCTCGCCATCAGGAGGACCTGCAGTATATAACCAGCAGCAGACCTTGCCTCAACGCCAAGCAGTGTTGATCCAGTTTGGTTAGCACTCTAAGCCTAGAACCTCCCTGGAGAATCTCTAGTGATCTCCCTAGTGATCAGTCTCTCTTCTAACCTCTCGTTGTCTATGCTTCACAGGAAACCCCTGTTCCCTTGGAAGCTCTGGATGAGCTTAACCTCCCCCAGCCTGCCTCCCTCAGGAGCCAAACCTGAAGACTCTCACTCTGGATTCCTCTGCAGCTCTTGGCTAAGAGCTGGAAACAAAACCCAAAGGTCTGCATTCAAGTCAGAAGTAAGGCGCTCAAGCTGTTATTGAACCTCTGCTGAACAAATCAGTCTCTGGACCCAACAGTTCCCTCCTCAAAGCGCAGAAACCCGGACTCCTCAAGGTATTCTCTTCCTGAAACCTCCCAAACGCGAAACTCCTCAAGTGCCAACGCTAACTAAACTGTCATCCTCACAGACTCCAGTGAACCTGTTCCCGGCCAGAAGCAGTTCCAGTTCACATGATTAATGTACTTGTGTTTTAAATTAACATTTTAAACTTTCCATCTGTTTCCGTGGTGTTCTGCATATTGGGCTTCTCTGAGAACCAACCTAGAACAGATAATGGATGTCTATTCTATTAACATTTCTATATCTGTAGAATGGGTCTCTTTATGTCTTGGCTTCTCCATTCGAAGGGCCCCCTGCCTGTCTTTGCCTATGGCCCAAAATTTCCTAAATCCGCCCCTGGACCGTTTGGATTCCAAAGGTTGTGAGTTGGTGCCCCACAGACTGCCTCTTTGGGTCCCTGAGCAAAGACCTTTAAAGATCGCAAAACGCAATAACCTTAACACCCTATATAAATTTAAAATTACAGCTTTATGGGGTTCCAATAGTGCCAAAAAACGTGTATGTGTTCATGTACACATAATGGACATGTGGAAAGTATTCATGTTATTCCGTCAGTATAAATCCTGCTGCTTTCCTTCCCTTTGGTAAAAGTTGGAGGATTAAATTCAGCTTTTTACTCCAGTAAAAGTGTAAAAGTACAATTTTTAAAACTACTCAACGTATATAAGTAAAAGTAATGCGGGAACAATATTAATGCCAGAAGCTTTACTGCTCTAATCTAATAAAGGAACATTTTTCTACAATTCTGGATGATAACTTCCTTAGACTTCATTGCTTTATAGCTACAGTAATGTTCACAGAGTCACATTTAACTTTGAATCATCTTGATAAACTATTTATATATGTATGTGGTAAGCAACAAGTTGGGGCAGCACAGAGTCCAACCACAAAGAAATTAATTGTCCAGATTATGCTAATTATTTTGATGGTTTCTTATGTTTTTTAAATAGGGCAAAATGAAAATGAACTTAAATAAAACAAGACGAGTCTATATTTAAAATGTAAAGATTAAAAACTTTTACTTTTAACACCTCTGGTAATGTGTAGATATCTACATAGAGATGTAACATATTTATGTAGATATTTTGGCTGTATATGTAGTGTGCTTATGTCTATCTAAGATTAATGAAGGAGCATATTTTGTGCCGATGTTTGTCTCTGATGGGTTGAGATCCGTTAAACTTACAGACATTAGCAGCTCCTGAATTTATCTAAATAAATTCACCTTATAGAACATAAGTACCCTACTGGTAGCGAACTACATATATAATAGAACTCAGCCATTCATCAAACTTTCTGTTTATTTAGATAGACTTTTCCCCACTAATGAGTCTTTGGGCTTCCATAGATCAGAGTGACGTCAGATAAAATATCTCACTGAGTGATAACAGCTGCCGACATTTAGAGTGTTAAATTTTATTACTGTGAGACGATTGTTTTACAGCATGAGTTTGTTGCCCTTTGAATTAAGCTCCCTCCCAGATGGGATTATTGAATTAAATGTAATTGGTGTTTTAATATAAATTTTTAAATAAGAAGGGGAAAAAAAGATAGAAAATGTATTAGATCAGACTTCAAATGATTTTTAAAGTCATATTAACCAACTTTAACATTATCAGTAAAAAGTATCAGAATTAACCAGAACTAGAGACTTGGATAAACTAATGCATTATGCATTTTCTAGACACGAACCGTGTGTACAGATTTTTGGCACTAATAGAGTCCCATTATAAAGGCTCCATTTGCTTCTTTTTCTATGTCTGCTTCTGTCTCCTTGAACCCCAGTGG
>JAGKQL010000029.1:1120358-1130766 GCA_018398635.1 Cyprinodon brontotheroides
AGATGGATGGATGGATGGATGATGGATGGATGGATGGATGGATGATGGATGGATGGATGGATGGATGGATGGATGGATGGATGGATGGATGGATGGATGGATGGATGGATGGATGATGGATGATGGATGGATCCAGCCATAGAACCAACAGCCACATTATAGAAGGACAGACGCCTGCATCTTTTAAGTCTCATAATAAAAGCTTTTAATCATGGAGTTGAATCACAGAATTCCTACATTAATACAAGTTTATAGATTTAAAACTATTATTTATCCAACTGTAGCTCCAATCAGCTCCAGATCACATTTATCACAGAAACAAGCTTCCATTTCCATAATATGGACCCAAACCTGGAGTCCTGCTTCATGGCACCCCCACACAGAGGCATCCTGGGATTCCCTTATATCATCCAACCTTTTTTATACAGAATTTTACTGATTTTATTTTAATAGAAAGGTCTCCTGCAGACCGAGCAGGGTCCCTGACCAACATGGCTGCCATAACAGCCATTGGTTATCAGTCAGATGGGCATCTATTACAGTTAGTCAAATGGTTACATGCTCTTTTTGTATGGAAGCGTTTTATGAAAGCCATTAGAGAGGCTCCTTTTCTACATCTATCAAAATGCAAAAGGCAATTCCAGGAAAAAGAACGAAAAGAGGAAGTCAGAGAAAGAAAACAGGATGTTTCACAATCCTTCATCACTTTTCTGACGGCGCAAAACAATCAGCAGCAAAGAGGCTAAGATCCCAGGATGGTACCTGTTCTCTGGAGCTTCATGGTTCTGCTGGCAGGTAAGATGATCAAGCTTTGCTTTGCAAACTGGACTAAAAGCTCAAACAGAAATAATGTAAAAAAAATTTTAAAACTACATTTATTGTCCTTAATCTCCTGTTCCCTGGAATAGAATAGAAATATTCTTTATTGCACCAGAGTTGGGATCAAAGTCAGTAAACAGAAAAGATCAAAGGAAAGCAATAAAATTCGCACTAAGAGAAAAACATAAAAACTCACAATAAAGGAAAATAAAGAATTTTACAAGATTAGAAGAGCTTTTTAAAATCCAAGTTCCCACAAAGAAAAAAACTAAATTCAGTCTGCAAATTAATTTAAAAACTAGATTCAGTCTCAGTCCTGTCTGATGGAAAATGGAGGATGGTTAGCAGCAGAAGTATTCATGTTTATTCCTCCAGTATAACTCTTAAGTTAAAAAGTTAAGTTAAAACTTAACTTTTTTAACTTAAGTATTAATGTTTATTCCTCCAGTATAAATCCTGCTGATTAAAAACATTTTTGTAGAAGTTAGAGGATCAACTTCAGCTTTTTACTCCAGTAAAAGTGTAAAAGTAACATATTTTAAAACTAATTAAAGTATAAAAGGTAAAAGATAATGCAGGAAAAAACTGTTAATACCAGAAGCTTTACTGCTCTAATCTATTAAAGGAACATTTTTCTACAATTCTAGATGATAACTTCCTTAGACTTCATTTTCTTAGTTTTATAACTAATGGTAAAAGTCTCACATCTAACTTTGATCATCTTGTAAAACTTTATTTTGGTACGTGGTGAGCAACAAGTTGGGGCAGCACCGAGTCCAACCACAAAGAAATTAATTGTCTGGATGAAACTAATTATTTTGATGGTTTTTAATTCTTTTAATACCAACAGGCCAGAATGAAAATGAGCTTAAATGAAACAAAACTAATGAGTTTATTTTGAAAATGTAAAGAGTGGAAAGTAAAAGTTGTTGAAATATAATTATTTCAAGAAAGTATAGATAGCCAACATTTGTTCTGAAGTAATGAAGTACTGTGTTGGTTGACACTGTGGTCAGCCAGTGGGAATCCCTGCCCAGAAAGGCTTCTGGCTGCTCAGTGATCAGACTCTGATGACCAGGAGCAGCCATGATGCTCTGCAGCTCGATGGCTGCTCTATAAATGGGGTGGAAGATGTTTAATTAAGGACTAACTGTTAACTTCCTCATAAGTCAGTTTGCTGAAATTCTGACCAATGGCTTCCTGGTTAACAAAACATTTTACCATCAAGATTCTTTAGATTCACATTTTGGACAAAGAAGACAGGTGGTTTGAGAGGGGCGTGAAGGAAGCCATCTATGTTTTAAAAGAAAAAACAACCTTAAACAGGGGACAGAAGACCTCACCTGTTCATCCAGGCCAACAATTCCCTCTAATGACCCCCTTTCAGAGACATAGACAGGTATGGGGCATTGCAGGCTAACAGAGAAACCAAAACGACCCCCATTCCAAAGGGGGGGACCCGTTAAAGAAAAACGTCTCATTGGAATCTGCCTTTTTTTTTAAACATTGAATTTTTTAACATTGAATTTCTTAGACTGAATTTTTATCTGGTAAAAATGTCTCTGCAAAAATATTCAGCTGCAAATATTCGTTTGCAAATGTGTTGACCTTCTGGGGAACTTAAGCCAGAGCAATCTATGCTCGATGCGTTCGAGCAGCTTCTAGCCAATGAAATGAGCTGATTTGGTCATGTGACGCAACAGGCGGGCGTAGCTTTGTTCTCGGCTGAATGAAACTGCATGAGGAGTTTTTCTTGTTAAATAGAAATGATTACAAAACGTCAGGCAGCTACTAGTAGCCAGCCATTAGAGCTTTCCATCTAATCGGACTGGGTGAAATAACTGAGCCCACCAAAGCTAGTGCAGCACCCCCGTCTGCCAAAGCTATTGGTTTGATCCGGGAGAAGCGGCTGGCGGCAAACTGTTTTTTTTTTTTCTGACCAAATGTGCTAATTTCATTGGCTAGAAGCTGCTCAACTGCATGGAGTGTAGATTGCTTTGGCTTGACTTCACCAAAAGGTCGACGCATTTTCAGATGAATTATCTGCAGGTGAATTGAAACCAGATAAAAATTCAGTGTAAGGAATTCTTTCTAAACTAAAACCAGGCTTTGTTGGGCTGCTGGATAAAACCTGGAACTAAACGCTATTTCTGACATTTTGAATTGAAAAAGCTTCCTGGATGGAAGAGAAGCGCCTTCAAACTTGGAAACAAAGTCCAGTCGATTGTTTTTAACTTTTTTTTGAAAATTCTTTAAACTTCTTTACAGAAAATTTAAAGGAAATAAATTGAAAAGCAAAATTCAGAATAAATAAATTCAAAAAGGGATTCTGTAAGGGCTGGATATTGTTTCCTAGTCATGCTAACGATTCCAAGTTCTTCACTAGAACGAGAATCCAGTGAGCAGCAGCTGTTCTTTTCATGAGCGGTCAGAAGCAAAGATGTTTCACCGTGTTTCTTTCCAGGATCTGTGGCCCAAATGACTTGGTACCGATCCACATCGAGCTGCGCAGTGACTGGATCGACGCTCACCCTGCCCTGCACCTTCACTCCTAAAAGGTCTTTCACTCAGAGAAACAGAGAGGTTCCTCTGAAGATCGTCAGAGTTGGCTGGTGTAAAGGACATGAGATCTGTCAGGGAATGAGGCCTTCTGTGTACGACAGCAGTTCGCCAAACAACGAGCCTCGGTACCGTTACCTGGGAGACCTGGAGGGAAACTGCACTCTGCAGATCAGCGATGCTGGGAAGCAAGATAACGAAACATTTCGCTTCAGGATGGAAGCTGATAATACGGCTGGACATTTTACCAACATAACTGGAGTGAAGATCACAGTTCTTGGTAAGATGAACACTTATTCAGACGCATCATCCGTGATGAAAACTGAGGAGAATTTTTCATTTAGATGCAGTAAAGATGGAGATAAGCAGCTCCAGTAACACCAGTGAGTTCAGCAGCGGCCAAACCGTCTCACTGCGATGCTCCGCCTCCGAATGTACGTTCACCCACCTGGAGGTGACCTGGCTGAAGGATGGCCGGGTCCTCCCGGAGAATGGCTCCACCCTCCATCTCAGCGCTCTGACTGCAAAGGATTCTGGGAACTACACCTGTGGCCTGAAGAAAAACATGAGGCCGACCCGGTCAGACCCGTTCCGCCTGCAGGTGGAGGTAGAGGACGGAGGTTGGTTCTGGTTTCATCATTTTCAGAAAGAAGTCAGAGATGACATCAGCAGCGTGGGCGTCAGCTGACTCAACACTGTACAGGGGCACAGTAGGGCACCAATAGAAATGCGAGCGCAAGCAAAAAAATTTTTTGGGCAATTATTTATTATAAAAAATCATGGGCACAGATAATTAATCCAAGCATGTGAGCAAATATTTTATAGCACTTATTTATTATTCTAAAGCGTCATAAATAAATTGCACACATCAGATTACTATTTTCTGCATAATTAAATATCTACCTGAACCAAACTGAACTGAATTGGCCCACCTGTGAACTTAACTGTATATCTCTGATCCACTGCTGATGAAGAAACAATTTATCTTCATTAAATGTCAGCAAACAACTTGAAAACTGAAAACTTGAAATATCCAAAAAGAAAAACAAAAAAACCTCTACATGCATCCATGTTTGAGACCTGCATGTTCATTTTTTAACAGTAAACAGTAGCGTCT
Organism: Cyprinodon brontotheroides; assembly: GCA_018398635.1. NCBI lineage: Eukaryota > Metazoa > Chordata > Actinopteri > Cyprinodontiformes > Cyprinodontidae > Cyprinodon > Cyprinodon brontotheroides. The sequence continues at coordinate 1,124,854 of JAGKQL010000029.1, forward strand.
CTGCTTCATTTTTATGAAGCTGTCAATAAATTGTGACTGGCTTCATTTGGAGCGTCCTCCTCTTAACCGACATGATGGCGAGATGCTGAAGCCTGTCTTGCCCCATTGTGCTGCTTATAATTCAGGTAATCAGACTCAGCAATGCATTTTTTTCCCACCCGGTTATCATTTAGGTTGTGCCATCAATGTTTTAATCTGTGTGTCTTTACTAGGAATACCGTGTTCCTTAATGATAAGATATGACAAACTCCTGGTTCTGTGTTACAGGCAACTCTCGCACTGCTACATGCTCAGAGTGGCCGTTACTGGCAAGTGGATTCTGATTACTCCATCCGCATATGTCAGACTTACATTCCAACTAAAGTGGTGGTCTATAGGCCTATTTTTTTAAATTTTTTAACAGTGTCCTGTCTGGCAACATGGCAATAACAATAATTGTCTTGATGCCAAAAAGAGCCCAACAGATTTTACTTTCACCAGTGGAGCAGTACGGCTATCACCATCGTGTTCCTCTTGATTCATGCATATAAATAGATTTATTATAATAATGCAGGGAGTTTAACAGATTATATGGACACTGGAATGTAGGCAGAGCAGGAAAGGAAAAGATGAAAGAAAAGAGGAGATAAAAGGGAGATAACGATAAAACATCTTCAGTCTGCTTCATCACCTGCAAAGAGATGCAAAAAGAACAGAACAACCAACAGACATGGAAGGAGACATACAATAAAAGTAGCACCTAGATACTATCGCTGCAGTATAAGTAGTATTATTTAATCTGACATGTACTCTGTGTTACCTGAAGATCAGAATGTGGAGTTTCTGTATGGAAGTGAATCTCTGAGTACCTGGAGCCAAACACCTGTAGTTGTTAGTGAGGGTGCACTACTGCATGTAAAGTTTATCCATAGAGAAAATGCTCAATAGTGGTTGTGGAGAGGCGAGGCCCCCAGAGCACTGAGTCCGGTGCCAGGGAGACCCAAAGCGCCAGACGCCCAAAGGGACCCCAAGAGCGAAGGCACCTAGGAGGGGCCAGCCCTGGAAATCAGACCCCCACCAAGGGAGGGAGGAGAGGCGGCCCGAGAAGCCCCAGCCACCGCCATGCCGGAGCTCCCGGGCTCCGCACTTAGCGGGGACTTGAGATGTGCTTGGGAGAGGGGTCAGTTCAGACCCCAACCTGGGAGATGAAGAAAAAAAAAAAAACTCACAGTCTCACTCAGGCCTTCCCACCCTAGTGCCCCCCACTTGCACCACAGAAGAAAAAACGCGGACACACATTCACACATAGCGCTCACATCCAATAATACCAGGACCAAAGACCCGGCGGCACCGATGGTCGGTCCCGGGATTATCAGATGACCCAATGATTGAACCTAAAATCTGGATGGGTGGGAGGGGAGCGGTGACACCACCACACCAACCCCATCAAGCCCGGCCCCCCACCCCGCACCCAGACCAGACCACCCCCAGCGATAGCTCCCGTGGGATCGGGGTCCACATGCCCCGTGCAGGACACCCACCCATAGCCCCCCAACTAATTCCAACCTGCCACTACCCCCCCCTCCATTTGCTACAGCCCCTCCCTTCCCAACCTTCTTTGGGAGAGCAGAAGTAACAGCCCCGCCACCACCAGCAGGCCACCAAGGCCCCTCAGCCAGCCCCGCCAAGACCCGGACCAGGCTCGCTCTTCCCCCAGGCCCCAGACTCAGGCGGCAGCCGAGGAACAGGGGTGTGAAGACCCCGATCCTCCCTCATCCTGCTCCAATGTGGTGTTGTTGCGTGTTGCTCTCAGGTGTAATTAAAACTGTAATTAAAATCAGTTCCCCAGGCATACCCAGGCACCGGATCCACAACGGGGCACGTGCCCCCGTGAAAAGGGTTTGCCGAGGGTCGCCCCCGTAACATCCGTATATATCAGCCAATCTCATCCTCCCCTCTCTCATGACAAGGCGCGCACGAATCCTAACGTGACAGAAAGGTTCATTGTGCGACCTGAGTAACGCGCAGTAACGGAGTGTCGGCATGGTAACTGCGTTATAGTTACAGTCAAAGTAATTAGTTAGATTACTCGTTATTAAAAAAGGTCAAACGCCGTTACTCCCATCACTGAGTCAGACTCCTCCTCCAGCTCCTCCCAGGCCAGCAGAGACATAGTCCCTCCATGGCGTCCCTGGAACCATCAGAGGGAGGCGTCCATCTAATAAAGATGTCTGATCCTCCTCAGCTGACTCCTCTGGATGTGGAGGAGAAGCAGCTCTACTCTGAGCCTCCCCCTGATGACCCAGCTCCTCACCCTCTCTCTAAGGGAGAGCCCAGCCTCCCTGCAGAGGAAGCTGGGATCCAGGATCTGGTTCTTTGGGTCCTGATCCAGATAAATGACTATAGGTGAGGGTAGGAAGGTAGACTGAACTTTAAATCAGAGCTTTGCCTTTTCTCACAGCAGACGGAGCAGCGCCTGCATTATAGCAGCCACACCGATCCGTCTGTCCATCTCCACCTTTATTTTCCCTTCACCGAGGAGCCCATGATACTGGGACTCCTCCACCGGAGGCAGGAACTCTCCTCCAAACTGAAGCGAGCTGATGTCCATCCTGGCTGCTATCAGCCTAATTGCATCTTCTAGGTCTTGGCAGGATGGAGGCAGCAGAACCACATCATCCGTAAAAACAGGGATGAAATCAACTGGTCCTAAAACCAGACCCCCTCTGTTCCTTGGCTGCTAGAATCCAGTCCATAAAGGTTGTGAACAGGACCGTGACCGTGATATCTTGCAGACGCGCCATTGTTGTTTTTGAAGATAACACTCTCCTGCTGGTGCTGCCGAAATTCTCGTGACCATCCACTGAAGTTCTCGAGAGTTCTTGAATAGGCTCCCCCTAGCGCTTTGGTGGGAAACTGCTGTGCGTCCCTAGATATTCCAGACCGATGGTGCAGAAGCAAACCAGCTTTGCTGGCTTTGCTGGTTCGCGACCAGAACCAAGCGACCTTTGATGTGTGTGGATGCAGAAGTCTAATCTGTCCTTTAGTAATACGCATTAGTTTCCTGTCTCCGCTCTCCTTACAGCCAATCCACGCTGCTTTATTTCCCGATTTAGTACGATTTTTGTCGTTCTGTGCATAAAACAACAAAAAAGTCCTTCACTAGGTCCTCTACACACAGTAGCTTTGACCATTTGAGGAGGATCTTATTAAAGAACGATCAGCATTTTATCCACAGAGAATAAAATTTTTATTGGGAGCGGATTCTACAGCTTGACAGGGCATGAGATTTATTTGTTTTAGTTTATTTAATATGAGCGACATGTGGATCATTTTATTTTCATTTATTTATTTTTTACTGCAAACGAAGAACTAAACTAAATTATTTATATATATATTATATATATAAATAGATTAATTAATCCAGCAGGGAAAGGAATGACTTTAGTGTTAGGATTAGGATTAACTCGGTGGTAACAGCCTGGTGTCACAATCTGAAGCCATTCTATGGGACTGATGGCCTCTAATAATGATCTTATGCGTATAATTAAGGTTATTCTGAGCTGACGGAACGCCGACAATGATGACTGAACTGCTGCTCTGCTCGTACAGAGATGACCCCTAAAGGGCCCCGGGCCCCCAGCTCCCACAGGGCACCAGGAGGGACACGGTCCAGTGTCTTCTCCAGGTCCACAAAACACATGGACCAGTTGGACAAACTCCCATGAACCCCAGAGGACCCTGAGAGTAGAACAGGTCCACGGATCCAGAACCAGAACCAGAACCTCACTACAGCTCCTGCTTAGCTGAGGTTAGACTCTCAGCCAGACTCTCCAGGATCCTGGTTTAGGCCTTCAGAGCGGCTGAGACCTGAACTACTGGATGTTCTCATTTTCTAACTTTGGTGTCCAGCAGTCTCATCAACACTTTTGTCCTAAAGTCTTTATATTGTCTGAGAAAGATTTAAATCCATTATTATAAATATTCAGAGTTATTTGAAGGTTTCTTCCCCGATCCTGGATGATAAACTGTCTGATGAGCAACAAATGAAAGCAGGTTTTTAAGTGAAGCAGGAAGAATCCGGCAGTCGGTGGTGAAAACGTCTCTGTCTGTCCAGCTTCTGCCCTTCCTCTGGTTGCTGGTGTGGTGTTTGGAGTCCTGCTGCTCATGATCACCCTCATCCTCATCATCTTCATCATCAAAAGGTACCTCTGCATATTTGTCCATCCTGACATTTGATTTAAGTCAAATAAATGGAGTGAAAATAAACTTATTCTACTTTTTTAGCTTTTCTAATGGGATAATTGAAATGATTGAGGAAATGTTATGAATGTTTTATTTATCTGAGCTGATATTGTTCCAATCAGTTTAGAAATAAAGGAGCTTTATCAGCCTGCTTCCTGTCCAATCAGAACCCTGCTTGTTGCCTTAAGCTGAACCCTCGTCAGACATTAGTTAGTAATGCAGCAGAGATCATGGATGAACCCTTCTTGGTTCCAGTTCATCCAGTAGAACCAGTCAGAAGCTGCTTCCTTTGCTCTGGTTCCTCATAAAGTCGCCTGCAGTGATGCCAGTCAGGAGGATTCACATTTAGTTTATCCTATAAACACAGAAAACTAATCATCACTGAGGATTTCTGGTTAGATTCTTTCTGTCAGCCTTTTAAAAACCTTTGTTTGTTTCCAGGAAACGGACAGAACTGGAGGCTCCGAACACACTGAGAGGACAAACAGAGACTAAGGTGATTCTACTGGCTTTTATTCAGGAGTAGCTGGAGATGAACGACAGCAGACAACCTGAACCAGGGAGGGGATTTACCATCAGGCAATACTAGGCAGCTGCCTTCTATTTAGTTTATTTCTATAGCTCCAATTCAAACCCAGCGGACAGCATCGCCTGAACTGGTTTAACTGGCGGGATTCTGCGGCCTGATGGACGAACTTTACCGACAGCCTCTGGGCGATAAAACCCGCCGAACCGACACCGTCTACCGGGTCCGAACTCACCAGAACCACCAGGCACTCGGTGCTGACGGACGGTAAACCCCAGTCTCCTTCCCAGCAAAACAACTCATCGGGGGCCGCCATGTCTTCACCGGAAGCTGACCTTCGACACCGGAAAAGAAAAAAACTCTTCTTCTTCTTCTTCTGCTTCTTCTTCTTCTGCTTCTACAAAAGTCCTCTAAAAGAGAACGTTTTTTTTTTTAATAAACTTTATTAGAAAAAGTTTTATAATACAGAAAGAAGTACAATTTTCAGTGAACAATAAAATAAAAAGTAATTAAATAAAAGTAAAAATAGCAATAGTAAATAGAAGCCTATAAAGGGATTACATAAATACTTTAAATTTAGAGCATAAAGTTATAGTTTTAGCAGCCTTTTTATTATTGGAGGAGGACAATGTAGAAAAATAAGTAGTTGCTTCCTTTAAAAAAGAAATACAGGAGAGTTTAGTCACATTAATTTTACATTTGTGGATATAAAACTTGGCCAACAAACAGAGGAATGAGTGTCTGGGCTGATACATTTCATTTTGCAGATTGTCTGAGAGTGTTTTTACTGACAGTTTTTTTAGTGTAGTTTTTTTTCCCATTCCGTTTTTATTAACGGTGTTCATTACAGTCGAACCGCTGCTTTTAAATCCCGGATTTTAAATTATTTAATCTCTGAAGCCAAACTGGCTACCTGCCTGACCAGAAGGGACAGACAGCAGGCAGGAGCTCAGCTTGATGCGGGTCTCTGTGGAACATCAAGGCCAGGATGGAGTTTTTCCTCCAAAGAGCCACTGAGGATTTGAAGGTTTTTATATATAAATGTGGGGTTTTAATAATGTGTTGTTGTGAACAATTTCTGACTCGGGAGAACTAAAATAGAACAAGCTGCTATTGTAATAATAATAATAATAATAATAATAATAATAATAATAATAATAATA
>JAGKQL010000029.1:1135619-1154789 GCA_018398635.1 Cyprinodon brontotheroides
AGCCAGGCGATTGTGTTATTCACGCTGGTGGTAATGACACCCGGTTACGCCGATCGGAGGTCACTAAAATTAGTGTTGCTTCGGTGTGTAAGTTTGCCAAAAAAATGTCGGACTCCGTAATTTTCTCTGGTCCCCTCCCTGATCTGACCAGTGATGACATGTTTAGCCGCATGTCGTCATTCAACCGCTGGTTGTCTACAGTGGGGACTGGTTGGAAATGGACGGTTTCCTGCGTGATTCCTGTGTGATTCCCACGTGAATCACGTTGTATTTCCTGAGGCCAGTTTTTTTATTTCAAAAAGAACTGCAATGTACCCGGACAACCACCAGGTGGCGCTTGGGACCTCTGCCGTGCTGAGGGTGACGTTTGTGGGCCTGCAGTCAACTGAAAAGCAGGTTTATTGGGGATCTTGGTGTGATACTGTGCTATTTTATTTTGTTTTTGATTAAAATAAAGTTAATGAATTAATTTAACATAAGATTATGCAGTCAAGTGACTGCATAATCTTATTTTATGAAAATGGTTGCGTAGTTATAGATACACCTCCGATCTTATCTGAGAACTGTTATTTCTATTTATCTGCATCGCTATTATTTAATGAAAAATAAAATTAATTAAGTTGGAGCCGGGGATACGGACTGTAGCGCAACCAGAGAAAGGCGACAGAGACAGTGCTGCGGCTGGTGATGTTGAAATTAAAATCATATCCAAAGTTGATTCCTCATTAAGATAAGCCAAAGTTATTCAAAAGGGTATGTAAGAAAATATATTTTCTTTAGTTTTGTAAAATATAAGTGCCGTTGAAAGCTTTGTTTTTGTGTGTTACTTTCTTGCCGTGCAATACGTGACACCCCTCCCAGTCTGGTCAAGTAGCAGACTGGGTCACATGTTGCGAACTTATAGCGCAGTGGTTAAGCTGAGTGGTCTGTAGACTAACAGTTTGTGGGTTCAATCCCAACTGTGGCCGAGTTGCCTTAAATGTTTTTTTTTTTTTTTTTATAAAGTAATGAAAGTTAGAATGTAACCAGGTTTTCTATTTTTGAAACAACAATTGGAGTTATTCGTTGGACATTCATGCATGAGCCTGTATAAAAAGAGGAGCTGACCAGCTCCTTTAGTCAGAGACTTGCAGTAGACACCGTGTCTGTACGTTTGTGGGCCTGCAGTCAACTGAAAAGCAGGTTTATTGGGGATCTTGGTGTGATATTGTTCTATTTTATTTTGTTTTTGATTAAAATAAAGTTAATGAATTAATTTAACATAGTGACTGCATTATCTTATTTCATGAAAATTGTTGCATACTGTATGGGAGCAGTTATAGATACACCCTGCGACCTTATCTGAGAACTGTTTATTTCTATTTATCTCTATTATTTAATGAAAAATTATTATAATTAATCTTTTGGCAAAACAAATAACTGAATCAATAAAGGTCCGTGGATCATCCGTCCATTCGGGAGGGAGGGGGGTTCATGCAACGTCATTCCATCACCGGTATCTCGGTATCCAATCAGCTCACTGACTTGAGCGTTGATCAAAGCCATCTCTGACAACAGCATTGAAACACCACTATTTATCAAGACGGTCTGGCTGCAGCACCGCAGCTGTCAGACCAGTTCCGCTGCAGGCGCCTGTCACAGGCCACCTCCACCGTAGAGCCGGAAATAAACAAATTTAGCCACGCCCACCTCCCCCCAACCGACATCACCTTCTAGACGGAGAAGAAGGTTGTTGAACACGCGAGACTCCGCAACAATGGTAAGTTAATTTCTTACTTTTACCGCGAAGCAAAAGATGTCTGGCTTTCATATGCTTGTCAGCAATGTATCGCTGTAGCGTTATATGTAAAGCATGTGCGGTTACTGAATGTTACAGTCAGTGATGGGCAGTAGCGCCGCTACATGTAGCGAAGCTATTAGTTTAACTAATAGTTTAACGGAGTTATTTGCTGGACATTCACGCATGAGCCTCTATTCTGCCTCTCCTGTCTGTGTCTATGAAACATGCGCATGCGTACTGCAGTGGAACTCAATGAATGACACCCGCAGCCACACACACAGGGTGGAGACAGGAGCAGAGCGCCTTATCTTCAGAGATTTTGAAACTTGTTGAATCCTCTGATAAAAAGTACGTGTTCAGATGTTTTACGGCTTATTTGCACAGATAAGATTTTTTTAGGTATGGAGGAACAGCTCTCCCATGTATAAAAATAAATACATAAATAAATAAATGTTCAATAAATAAATGAACATTCTATTAATTGTCCCCCAAAATACAATGAATAAAAATGTAGGTAGAAATTAAATTATACAGTGAGACATAAATGTATATATCTCTTAATTAGCTTCTTTATTTTTTCACCTTTTTTGTAAACAGTTTCATTTCTTACTTGAATCGACTGTTTAATTGAGGTCTGAAGAAGTTTTCTCTAAGGGAGACCCTAAAGAAATAAGATGCCTTTTGTAGGGTTTTGTTTTCCCTAGAGATGTCCATTGAATGCAAACTCATAGCCATGTCTCCATGTGTAGAACACAACACAGCACCTTTAATTTGGCTCTAATAACATCAGATTGTTTATCTACTAGTAAATACTTTAGTTTTTTTATTATGCTGATCATAAAACAATTTTTACACTGTGTTATGTCATTGGCTGATCTTTAATAAATATTTTAACAAAGAAGGTGAAAAAATAAAGAAGCTAATTAAGAGATATATATACATTTTAGGGCTGCAACTAAAGATTATTTTAAAAATCGATGAATTGGCCGATTATTTTTTCGATTAATCGATGAATCGGACAAAAAATATTTTTTATATTAACCTCTTTATTCCAAAATAAACATTTTAGACAGAACAAACAAGCACACAAGTACAGGTTGCTCATTAACTGTCCTGGTGCAATATGAAAAATAAATGTTTGTGTTAAAACTACGCAAACTTACATGAGAAATGTAGCTGTACATCCACAAAATATAGGGTACTTTGTTTCATAAAGCGCAAAAAGAGACAGGCATTTTTGTTTTTTAAAGCCCCTAAGGGGTTCAAACAATAGGCCCCCCCATTTCAACAAATGAGGTTTTTTTAGACTAGAAGAGTTCTGCCTTTTAAGACAGGAAAGTATAGCAGTTAAAGTTGCTACTTGAGAAAATACTGAACCATAGAGATAAAAATAGCCCTGTGATTCAAATTATAAATTGTATTTGGAATAAAAATGAGAGAACTAGGGGTGCTAAAAAACACATCCTCCAAAGACAGATATTTACATGGAAATGTGGCAGATAATTAATTGACATATTACTGATCTTGCTGGATTTTATCCTTTACTTCCATAAATTGCAGGATCTTCTTTACTTTATCTTTGCCAGAAGATTTTAACTTTAAAAGCCTTGCCCTCATAATTTGCAAGTTAATTTATTTTTAAAGAAAATATAAACGCTGCTTAAGCTAATTCAAATGAAATTAAAAGTAAAATAAGTAGCCAACCTTATCACTGTCTGTAACCTACTAACACGGTAAGGAAAGCATCAGATGAGCTACCTGAGAAACTAACGTTACGTTTCCCCACTTTAAAACCAAACAAACATGGCCGCTCATCCTGCTGATCAGCTCTCTTCACTGCCATTGAAGGCTCCAACGTGTTTTCTTTTCAGGTGCTGCGTCATAACAGTGGTGCTTCCGTGCCATGTTTATTTGTTTTTACAAAAGTTGCATGTTACGACTTTTTTCACTTTAAAAAGCGCAGGCTATTTTAATTATTGTGATCAATTTGCTCCGTCAATCCAGGCGCATGTGCGCTTCATTTGCAGTCTGGACGCTGAGGGTAAACTCCTCACTAAAATCCTGCGGCTCTGACTGCAGCGCTGAGAGGGATTCCTGTGGGAGAGGGAGAAAGGGGTTGGGATTGGGGAGGCGCCCAACGGCAGGCAAAAGCCGCCAGTGACACCGTAAAAAGTCGCCAGATTTGTCGCTAGTCGCTTTTTTGAAAAATAGTCGCTGGAGGGGTCTGAAAAGTCGCTGAGTTGGCAACACTGCAACTGCGGCGCTGACTCGCTCCGCCATATTTTTTTTCTTCCCCCGGATGACGGCGGCGGCGGATGACGCATTAATCGCGCGACACAACTAATCGATGATTAAATTCGTTGCCAACGCTTTTAAAAGTCGATTTTTATCGATTTTATCGATTCGTTGTTGCAGCCCTAATACATTTATGTCTCACTGTATAATTTAATTTCTACCTACATATTTATTCATTGTATTTTGGGGGTTAATTAATTCAATGCTTATTTATTTATTGAGCATGTATTTATTTTGTATTTATTTTTATATTATGGGAGAGCTGTTCCTCCATACCTAAAAAAATCTTATCTCTGCAAATAAGCCTTAAAACAGATATATGTAAACATCCTGTCTGGTAAATTAGGCCATGAAAATACAATATCTAAGTTTGGCTACTGCTCTCTAATGAGAATATCTTAGTGGCACTCATCAGATTGAACTATCTGGAAATTAAAGGCGCCAATAAAGTTAAAGCTGATATATTTTTCTCATTTTTATTTCAAAAAATTGACTGCAGTTGCTTGTTTTAATGAGTGTTTGGCTATGTAAAACAAATGGCTAGTCTTGGCCACATGAGCTCTCTATGGCCAAGAACCGAAATTTGAACACGTACTTTTTATCAGAGGGTTCAACAAGTTTCAAAATCTCTGGAGATAAGGCGCTCTGCTCCTGTCTCCTCCTGCATCCTGTGTCTGCGGGTGTCATTCATTGAGTTCCACTGCAGTGCGCATGCGCATGTTTTGTAGATACAGACAGGAGAGGCAGAATAGAGGCCCATGCGTGAATGTCCAACGAATAACTCCGATTGTTGTTTCAAAAATAGAAAACCTGGTTTCATTTCTTAGTTATGCCCTGGATTTTGTAGCGTTTGTGGACGCTACGTCGCTACTTGATAAAAATAATAACGTCACTACTGGAAAGTTACTTGATAAATAAAGCAGCGACGCTACGGTCAAGCTACTGGAAAATGTAGTTAAACTAATAGCTTCGCTACATGTAGCGGAGCTACTGCCCATCACTGTATACCAGTTATTAAATAAACGCTTGTCAGCAGATTGATGAATATGTTTAAATATCAAATTTTATATTTATTTGTAGGTTTGTAATTTATTTGTTTGTAACTTTAGTCATTTGAATTGAATAGTTAAATGTGTACAAACCCTGTAAATAACTGACTTAAATCACTACTTTCACTATCACTAATGTTGTGTTGAGAAGCCAAACTGTTGAGAAATAAATCATTTTTTGTCTAAATTGTTATCCCCTTACTGCCTGATTTTATTTGCAATTATATATATAACAAAACATAATACAGGTAAAAAATCTAAATATAAAAAGGAAAAAATAAGTTAAATAGTGGATCTAGATCAAGTACAATTTATATTCTAATAAATCATGTAATAAAGATAATGAAAAAAAGATAGATGACTGAATAAAAGTAAATGTTTTTGTCTATTTTTTTCTACAGGTCATAACGGCATTAGCTTCCTGGGAGCCGGTGACATCACGGCACCAGAGGATGAGGAGGGGGAGAACGTGTTGAAAGCAGTCAGTGGTGCTCCATGGAGGGACCAGCTGTCTGCCGAGGTGTCTGCTCTGGAGGAGGGTCTACCCGACCACTTTTACATTTAGATGGCAAGTAGAATCACATTTCAGCTGTTCTTATTTCAGGGTTATGAAAACAGTTTTAGTAAAGTCATTATGTTCTGCGTCTTTTTAAACTTTTTTAGTAACATGGCAGCCGTCGATTGGGTCAGCCCTGCAAACCCTGATGGACGTTGTGGTGAACAGTGGAGAGAGGCACCCCGACCCCCCAGATGATGTCCCACTCGCAGTCAGAAGACTCCAAGCTCATCTGTGTGCTGCTCAGCCTCTGCATCATCTAGCTCTGGTTTGTCCTCAGGGATGGAGGCAATTAGGACAGGTGGGGCAAAAGACGGCCTCTGTCCTAATACCTCATCCATGAGGACAAACCAGGGCCAGGTGACTGCAGTGGGCTTCCCTGTCCCTGGATCTTTGCATTTCTAAAGTAGAGGAAAACAATTTAAATGATATTTTCTGTAGTGTTTCTTTAAAGCTAGAAAAAAGGAATGTTTGATGATTTGGATGGATTGATGAAATTCTACAGAAAAAGACTTTGGAATGGTAACCTGGAGATTACTTTTTCAAGCTTACTCAAAGTGTAAATTAACATGAATATAATAAATGAAAGATGTTATTTCCCTAAACACACATACATACATACACTCCGAAGTAGGCAGCCTGCGAATTGAGACGCAGCCATTGTAACCATCATTGACATTCATAATGATGCCTTATTAGACATTGTAGAATTTGTAAATATTTTCTTAATATTAATATTTAGTGCAGTGAGCATGGTGAGACTTGTGAAAACCACTTCTCTCACTATACAATGTCGGAGAAAGAGCAAGGCAGTTATTGTTGGATCTTCTGTATTGATAAACCTGCTTGTAATTTTGTTTTATAATGCTGTACATAATTAGGATAATATAGAGTATATGCAACATATTTGTTTTTAATTTTGTTCATAATCTAAACCTGACATGTTATCGATATGACAAATTAGATCCCGCTGTGTACTTGTTTAAATAGCACTGTGTTGGAAACAAAGCTGCTTTAGATTTTTAAATAAAGATTTCTTCACAACAATTGCTCATATCCTCATAATCTTTCACATTGGACATATGTGGGAATGTTTGTATCGATTGTGAAAATTGAAGTGTTTAGCTTTATTGAGATAATTGAAGTTAAAGATGCTAGTATTGGAGGCCAAAAATTTCAGGAATTTTCCAAATAAGTTTGAACCACTGCTCCAATCCGGCCGATATTTTAGGGATTGAATATTTTTAGGACCCTCCATAGATCTACCAAGTTTAAAGTGTTTGGCTTTATTACTTTTAGAGATAATTGGAATCAAAGATACTATTAGAGGCCAGAAATGCAAACATTTCAGAAATTTTCCAAATAAGTTTCCTCTAGCATTGGTGTTACCAGGGGGCTCCAAGGCACGGCTGAGGTGTGGATGGGTCGGGGGTTGGTGGGAGTGGCGGCGGTGGGGGGGAAAGGTCTCTGGGGGGCTGGTGGTTGGAGGTGTGTGGAGAGTTGAGGGCAGGGAGGGGACCAGTGTGAGGGGAGTCAAACCGGGTGAAGAAGCTGTTTAACTCATCTGCAAACTTGGTGTAGGCACAATGCTCTCCTCACAGAAGGTCATGTAGTCAGTGATGCATTCAGTCAGGCTGTTGAACATGCTCCAGTCTGTGGTGCTGAAACAATCCCTCAGCTCCTCAGTGGCGTCATCCGACCAAACTTTCACTGACTGTGCAATTGTCCTTCTCACCAGTGGAATGTAATGGGGGGCAGGTAGACAAAGTTGTGATCTGAACGACCCAGCGGGGGGAGGGGGGCAGAGGTGTATGCATCCTTAACATTTGCATAAAAAAGGTCCAGCCTTTTATTGTTCCTGGTTGCGTGACGTATTGTGTGAGCATGGGGAGAGTGGAGCAGAGTGAAGAAGTCTGTTCTAACAAATCTAACAATAAAGACATATTGTTTAAACATAAATCCTTATTTATTGATTGGTTTAATAATAACATTATTTTGGTTGACCAATTATTTAACAAAGAGGGTCTTCTTTACTCTTATAAAGAGTTTCTAGAAGAATACAAAATTCCTATGTCTCCTATAGATTATGCCTAAGTCTTTGGAGCAATTTCTTCTGGTATTTGCACGTTATTTATCCTCTAAAACAAAAAAACAAACACACATACAGAAAGAGTATAGCAGCAGTATATATATATATATATATATATATATATATATATATATATATATATATATATAGCAGTATATATATATATATATATTTCCTTTTTTTAACTCTAGCCCAGGGGCCCCCATCCTGACTCCAGCCCAGGGGCCCCCATCCTCCTAAATCCGGCCCTGCATACTGGAATACATTTGTGCAAAACATTGACTGGAAGAAGGTCTGGCTCTTACCCAACCGATGTTTGCTGACCACCAAAATTAAAGCAATATCATTTAAAAATAATTCATAAGTTTTACCCGTCTAATGATCATATTGTCAAAAAATTTTAAAAAGACATTGAAGTATTGTGGGATGGGAGTCAGTATTAGTAACGATCACGTGATTGGGACGGTACAGTATTAAACACTAACGGGAGCAGACGGGAGCGGGAGCAAACCAATAATAACAAAAAAAAACTAGGATCGATGCCAAAAAATAAAATTAAATAGAAAGAAAAAAAATTCCAGTACTGCGCGGCGCCGCCATTTTGTAGTTTTTTTCCTTGAAGCCTACACCATAATGCGAGTCAAAAAAACTACACGACCCAAAAACCATCACTGCTTCCGGAGCGGGATGGGACAGGAGTGAAAATCCACTCCCGTCTCAGACTCTAGTCTGAAACTTGTTTACCACGCTTTGGAAACGCACAGCACGATCATGTGACCAAACTCCCGCGGCAGATAATAAAGTCTTAAACTCACTGCGAGTAATTCCTCATCTGGGCTGCATATCTGCTGCTTCACGTGAACATGAGCCGAGCCACACCATCTCTCATTCACAAACACCGCCAGACCATGACACATATAATATGGAATAGGGTAAATACAATTATAAAAATATCTAAACACTGTGGCTATAAGGCATGCAATATAATATACCTATATATACAGTAAGATAAAAATGTAGAATGATAATCCCTATGGTCTAATGTGATAAAAAAGTGATTTAAAAAAAATTTGAAAAATATTCGTCCATAGCTGGAATCGAACCCTCAACCTTCAAAGCTGCACACTACTCCCTCTAACCTCTACACCAACAGCCCAGAACATGTAAAGCCCATCCCAGTTTGCTAATTGACCTATCTACTTCTGACTCATGGGACGCCGAAATGGACTCAGACTGCCACCTAGTGGCTATAGTAGTCACATGTTTTTCACACAATATGTGAAACACGCGGAGCGTGAGTGAAGTGTCCATTTCCAATCAGCGCCCACTGTATGCCCTGTGAAAGACATTATGCGACTACATTAATAATTGGCAATCCTTTCGGGGAAAGCCTGGTCCGATTCGGAGAGACGGCATCCATCCCACTTTGGATGGTGCAGCTCTTCTTTCTAGGAATCTGGCCACATTTATTAGTCCTCCAAAACCCTGACCACCCAGGGTGCAGACCAGGAAGCAGAGTTGAAGTTTAACACACATCTCTGCAGCTTCTCTACTGTGTACCCACTCATTATCCCATCCAGACAGTGTCTTGCCCACGACCAAAATCTAATAAATTAGCAAAGATTCCCAAAGGAGTAAATCATGATAATCTAATTAAAATCAAAATAACTCCAATTGGGGAAAAAGTTAAAACAATTAAATGCGGTCTGTTTAACAAAAGATCGCTTTCCTCTAAAAGTCTACTAGTTAATGACTTGATTTGTGATAATCACATTGATTTGTTTTGCCTTACAGAAACCTGGCTGCAGCAAGAGGATTATGTGAGCATAAATGAGGCAACTCCTTTCAAGCTATTTAAATTTTCACATCCCCAGAAGTTGTTGGAGGAGCATGAGTAGCAACAATCTTACCAGTCTGACTTACTGACTTTACTCCCAAAACAGTTAATACCACAACTCTTTTGAACATTTAACCCTTAATTTCCCTTTCATCCAAATTTCAAGGCAAAGAAAACCTCTTCTTTTTGTAACTTTGTATCGTCCAACCAGGTCCTCATACTCTGAATTTTTAGATGAGTTTTCAGAGTTCCTTTCTGATTTTGGTATTAAATGACTGACAGGGTCATCATAGTGGGGGATTTTAACATCCATGCTGACATTGAAGGCGATAGCTTAAGAGCAGCCTTTAATGCTATCTTAGACACTATTGGTTTTGTTCAAAATGTGAATGAGTCCCACACATTCTCATCTTCATACTCTGGATCTTGTGCTGACATATGGCATAGAATGTGAAGAAATAACAGTATTTCCTCACAACCCTGTCCTCTCTGACCACTTTTCTAATAACCTTCAGGATTACTTTAACAGAGTTCTCCTCCCCCAAAAGAAGGTTCAATTTTAGTAGATCTTTATCAGATAGTGCAGTTATAAATTTTAAAGAATCTGCTTCACTTTCTCTCTCCTCTGTGTCACTGAGCAGTGCTGTAGAGTGCAAAAGCTTAGCTTATTCCCCTTCACAGGTTGATTGATTTTGTTGATGGGGTTGCTAGTTCTCTGCGTATTGCCTTAGACATTTGCACCCAGCTTTGAAAATGAAAACCGTTAAAAATAGAAAGCTTGCTCCTTGGTTTTAATGCAGAGCTGCGTACTTTGAAGCAAAAATGCTGTGGAAACTGAGAGAAAATATCGCTCCACAGGCTGCGAGAGTCCTTCCCTAGTCTGGAAAAATGGTTTTACTGCTGTATAAGAGGGACCCTTTGTAAAGCAAGAGCAGCATACTTCTCCTCATTAATAGAGGAGAATAAGAATAATCCTAGATTTCTTTTTAATACAGTTGCCAAACTCACCCAGAGCTGTATAGCTCTGTTGAACCGTCCATTCCACCTGCTCTTAGCAGCAATGACTTTATGTGATTCTTTATAAATAAGATTGATCTTATTAAAAATAAGATCATAAGCACTCCTCTATCCGCGATTGTACCTGAGGTAGTCATGGAATCTGAACTGGGTTTAGACTGCTTTGATCCAGTTGAACTCTCTGAATTAGCAAAATTATTGTCTTCATCTAAGCCTTCAACTTGTATGTTAGATCCAGTTCCAACCAGGTTATTTAAGGAGGTATTCCTTTGATCTCCTCCTCCATTTTAGATGTGATTAATCTATCTCTGTTATGGTGGATATGTACCTAAAGCTTTTAAGGTTGCTGTAATGAAACCTCTGCTTAAGAAACGCGTCTCTTGACCCAGATGACTTGGTCAATTATAGACCTATATCCAATCTTCCTTTCTTATCCAAAATTCTTGAGAAAGTAGTTGCCAAACAAGTTTGGCGCATCACTTCCACCATAATGAACTTTTTAAAGAGTTTCAGTCTGGCTTTAGAGCTCATCATAGCACTGAAACAGCTCTGGTGAAAGTCACTAATGATATTCTTACATGGCCTCAGATAATGGACTTGTATCTGTGCTTGTCCTGTTGGATCTTAGTGCTGCATTTGATACAGTTGACCATAATATTCGATTTAGAAAGACTTGAATATTTTGTTGGAATTAAAGGAATAGCACTAGACTGGTTTAAATCTTATCTATCTGATCGAATTCAGTTTGTTCATGTTAATGATAGATCTTCAACACGCTCAAAGGTTACCTGTGGAGTACCACACGGGGATCAGTGCTAGGACCAATTCTCTTTACTTTATACATGCTCCCAATTGGTAGAATTATTAGACAGCATGGGATTAATTTCCACTGTTATGCTGATGATACCCAGCTATATCTGTCTATAAATCCAGATGAAGCTAACCCATTACATAGATTACAGGCATGTCTTGAAGACATAAAAACCTGGATGACTCTTAACTTTCTGCTTCTGAATGCAGACAAAACAGAAGTTATAGTCTTTGGACCAGAGTCTCTGAAAAAGAAACTGATTAGCCAGTCACTTCATTTGGATGGGATTAAACTGATTTCAGATAATAAAGTAAAAAATCTTGGTGTTGTTTTTTGATCAGGACCTGTCATTTAAATCCCATATCAAAGAGGTTTCTAGAATTTCCTTCTTTCATCTGAGGAACATTGCAAAAATTAGAAATATCCTGTCCAGGGGTGATGCTGAGAAACTAGTCCATGCATTTGTTACTTCAAGGCTGGACTATTGTAATTCTTTACTATCAGGAAGTCCACAAACTGTAGTTAAAAGCCTTCAGCTGATCCAAAATGCTGCAGCCAGAGTTCTAATGAAAATTAAAAAGAGAGATCATATCTCGCCTATCCTGGCTTCTCTTCATTGGCTTCCTGTTAAATCAAGAATAGAATTTAAAATCCTCCTTCTCACATATAAAGCCTTAAATGGCCAAGCTCCATCTTATATCAGAGATCTGATTGTTCCTTATGTTCCTAACAGAGCACTTCGCTCTCAATCTGCAGGTTTACTAGTGGTTCCTAGAATTTCTAAAAAAAGTAGAATGGGAGGCAGATCTTTTAGTTATCAGGCTCCTCTCCTGTGGAACCAACTACCAGTTTTAGTCCGTGCAGAGGCAGACACCCTGTCTACTTTTAAGGCTAGGCTTAAAACTTTCCTTTTTGATAAAGCTTATAGTTAGAGTGGCTCAGGTTATCCTGAGCTATCTCTATAGTTATGCTGCTATAGGCTTAGACTTTTGGAGGACATAGGGACCCCCATTTCATCATTCTGCTTCATATTCTCTCTGTTCTCCTATTCTGCAGAATCTGTTAGTTCAATCTCTAACCTTCTGCTCTCTCTGCTTTTTCCTCAGAGTAGCTTTGCCTCGTCAGTTTGTTCCTGTTTGGCTGTGACGTCATCCTGGAAAGAAACATCAGCTGTGCTGCTTCTATCAACACCCTTGTTTATAGATGTTGGAGATCGGCCTGTTTTCCAGTGTGGTCCTGTTTCTCTGACCGTGACTGAGTGGATGTGCTTTCTTCTTCGTCCTCTGGCATGGGAGCTGCCTTGGGCTTCGTCTGCCTGGCTGTGTGTGTTCCTGGACGGGGCCGCCTCTTTTTACAGCTGCTTTTTGTATCTCTCTGCTTCTGTCTCCTTGAACCCCAGTCGGCCTCGTGGCAGATGGCGCTCACACTGAGCCTGGTTCTGCTGGAGGGTTTCTTCCTGTTAAACTGGGAGTTTTTTCTCTCCACTGTCGCTACAAGCAAGCATGCTTAGTGTGGGGATTGTATTTGAGTCCAATGAGTCAATGCAATCTTCTGGTTTTCCTTAGATAGAAAAACTTTGTATCACGAATTTGACTGTATGATCTGGTTGAACTGTAAAGTGCCTTGAGATGACATGTGTTGTGAATTTAGCGCTATATAAATAAAAACTGAATTGAATTGAATTGAATTGGACTAATGCAGGGGACATATTAGGGGCCGTATGGGATAGAATCAGAATGCATCTAACGTTCAAAATGCTGTGGAGAGTGGTTTCTTTGTGAATGTGTGCCCTTTTTTTAGGACAGAGATTAAAAAGCTCAACACAGGGAACAAAATTATGTCATTTTGTTCTCACAGCTGTGAGAGCGACAAACATTTTTTTCTTTTAGTGGAATTTGGAGAAGCTTGAGGCAGAATTCAGCTTCTATGATTTCATCTGTGGATCAATCTCTCATTGAAGACTATTTACTCCTCAATTCCAGTAATCAACCATTAGGCGCCGTAACGTGTGTTTCTCCTACATGATTTTTAGTTTTATTTTCGATGTAAAGTATTTAGGTTGTTTAGATTTTCCTTTCTATCGTTTTTTTCCAGTTCATTGTGTTCGGGATCTTGTGCCTTCTGTCTGAGAAGTATCCGAGTCCATGCCTGGTGAGTGATTAGATGAACACGTTCCTTTCTTCAGCTCTTCTTCTTTGATTTCATTACATAAATACATTATTGGGTTTTTGTACATAAAGTGATTCATTGTATCTTTCAGATCGTCCTCAATGTGATTTTCAGCATTGCTGGAGCTGCTACGGCCATTGTTGCCATTGTGCTCTACAGCATATATGAGGCAAATCTTTACGCCTGGTATTTCTGTGATGGGAAAGACAACGACTACTACTACAACTACTCTGTCTACTGCAGGTGGAATAGAGATCTGTTCAAAGTAAGAGAGAAATTTCGCTTCGGGACTAAATGATTGTGACCTCGGTTTGAAAACTGTGGGAATCAGTGATTTCTATGTTTCTGTTCTTTTATGTACCATTTTAAACAGTTAAAGTCCTTATCCAGTTAGAATTCTTTGTCAAAATAAAATCGAAGTCAGAGTCAAATTCCTTTCTTAAGCAGGAAATCTCAAACATTTACAGAAAAAACAAGATTACAACACACCCAAGACCCACTAAAATACATTTAATTACTTCACTATTTGATTTTTATACATATAAAGAAGAGATGCAAGTAATTGATTAATTAATTAATTTAAAGCTGACTGACCTTATTGCTTTAACAGTCAACTGATAAGTGGCTATTTTTCTAAAAACTGAGTTTTCTCTTGTTTCAAGAGGATATTCTGGAAACATGAAGGGCTTCACATTTTATTTTAACAGTTTATTGTTCTAGCTGTATTAAAGACTGACTGAATTACCAAAAATGTTTTCTTACATATAAAATATATCAAAACAGGAACCTATTAGGTATTGTTGCACTAACGCCATTTTTTGGCCCCGATACCGATACCCGATGCCTGGCTGTTCGGGATCAGCTGATACCGATACTGTTTGAAATTGATATGTGTGCATAAATGAAGAACTGCATCCTACTTGGATGTAACATAGTTGCCATCATGGCTTTGTCAAGTTGGTGTCTACCTTTGTGCGGAAGCAGGAAAAAGACTAATACAAAGTGAATCCAGTAGAAATTTGTATTGCCTACTTGGAATGGTTGACAATAGTTGAATAAACTTTTGGCTTTAAAAATGGTATCGGTGCCCGTTTTTGTTGGTACTCGCCGATACCACCATTTTAGTGCTGGATTGGGGGCCCGCCCAATACTGGTATCGGTATTGGTGCAACACTGCCATTTAGTTAGTGAATTAAAGGAATAGTACACCCAAAACATGGATTAGCCTTCATTTTCCCTTACTCAACCCCATGCTGAACTTTCAGGATTTCCTGAAGTAGGCATACTAGCGGTTCAGGAACGCTAACGAAGCCGGCAGACCAAACCAGATGAAAGTGCGCATTCAGCCGCCTGCTCTGCCGGATAATGCTGCAAGCAGTAAGAAGAAGAAATGTGCTGCTTTACCTGTGCAAAAGAAAGAAACAACAGAAAGAAAAAAAAATGTCTGAGGACTTCAGTGTTGAGGAAGAGCATGAGTTCTTTCTTCGAGCTGAATCTTTCATCTGGTTTGGTCTGCCGCGGTTTCCGTGAGACTCGCGTGAACGCTTTTAGGAAATCCTATACACTACTGTTTATGCTCTAAAAACATTCTAAATGACTTCGTTTGAGAGTAAATTCTGGATGCTACCCACTCAGGACACTTGGAATACATTGGGACAGCAGCAGTATGGAGGAATATTGACACGCTTTTTGTGGACTTTTATGGACCTTTTCTGCCTCGGGCCATAGACCTCCATTATTTGAATGTCAGCAGACAGCAAGAAGCCTCCCAGATCTCCAGATGCATTTGAGATATCAAAAAAGTACTCCAGAGTGTTGTTCAGCATGTGGGGTGAGTAGAAAATGAAGGCTAATCATAAGTTTTGGGTGTACTATCTCCTTTAAAAGTTTAAGATCTATGAAACAGCTATCATTGTCATGATTTCTATCTAAGGTCTGACCCCAAGATACAGAAATCCCAACAGAGAGACACAGAGTAAAACTTTAACAGGTTTATTAAGAGTAAATGTGATGAATCCAGTGCTGCTCTGAGCACTAGGGAGTGAGTCCAGTGTTGCTCTGAACACTGCTCAACAGGGACTGAAAGGTGAGGGGAAGACACTGCGGATAGTTAAGGCTCAGTGGGAAATTTGAATCTTAGAATTGGAGGAAAAAGTTGCAGACTCACTTCTCCAGGGAAAGGTGTCCTTTACGGAACCCAAACTGAGAGGATTGTACCAGTGAGTGTCTTGCTTGGAGATGGGTGGACTGGGTTACTCAGACTGCGGTTGTTCCTTGGTGAATGGAGAAGCTTACTGCCACTCATGATTTCCTGCAGTACTTGATCGGGCTGTAGTGCTGAAGGAACCTTTGCTTGGTGTGAGGCTCAAAGCGACCTCTTGGGGAAAGTGGCTTCTCCCAAACTTCCTGTTTGGAACCCCAGCTCAAGTAAGAAGTTCCAGTACCTCTTGAGGGAAAGTAAGGTCCAAACTTACCTGTTGGGAACCCCAGCTCAGTTAGAAGTTCACGGTACCTCTTGGAGAAAGTAGGTCCAAACTTCCTGTTTGGAACCCCAGCTCATTCGAGAAGTTCAGCGAAGGTACCTCTTGGGGAAGAAGTAGGTCCAAACTTCCTGTTTTGGACCCCAGCTCAGTTAGAAGTTCAGTACTCTCTTGGGAAAGTAGGTCCAAACCTTCCTTGTTTGGAACCCCAGCTCAGTCTAGAAGATTCAGTAACCTCTTGGGGAAAGTAGGTCCAAACTTCCTGTTTTGGACCCCAGGCTCAGTTAGAAGTTCAGTACCTCTTGGGGAAAGTGGGGTCCAAACTTCCTGTCGAACCCCAGCTCAGTTAGAGCTCAGCAGAACCTTCACAGAGAAGGACCGTAACAAATCCAGTTTACAGGATGACTTTCTGCTGAGAGGCAAAGACAAAACAGCAAGTGGTTGACTCAGAAAAACTCAGCTTGAATAGAGAAACCAAACTGGCAAACCAAAACTTAGGTTAGACTCTCGCTAAACTAAGCAGTGGCTAAAGTATCCTGTATTGGCAAAACACTCTGGCGCCGAGGTAGTGGCAGTTAGCAGCTTACAACACTCCACAGGTAATGAGGCAATGAACTGCAGGTGTGCAGGGAGACCATGAGGACGGGGTACCACCTGGTGGAGGAGGAAAGGAAACAAAACAGACCACACAAACTGAGATTCCTGACAATCATGGCCAATGTAAAAAGAAGAAAAACTGATATTAAGATAATATAGACTTTATTGATCTCACAGTGGAGAAATTCACTTGTCCCATCAGCTCAATGGTCAAAAGAAGGTGTCAAAGGGAGGAAAATGTGCATATATACATATATGCTAACAGGTTAGTGCACAGGGTATGAAATAGTAATTGAACATTAGATATTGCCGTGTTATTGCGGTTGTAGTGTGGCATTGTATAGTCTGGTGGCAGCAGGGATGAATTACCTGTGGTAGTGCTCCTTTTTACAAACAGGGTATAAAGTTCTTTCACTAAATGAGCTGCTCAGCTCCTCTACAGTCTGGTGCAGAGGCTGGAAGGTGTTCTCCATGATGGATGTAAGCTTGGACAGCACCCTCCTCTAAGCCACTTCCTCCTTAGCAGATAGGGTATGTCACTTTGACATGCTGTCAGACTGTTTTTACTTTGTTTCAAAGAAGGAGATGCTAATAGAGAACTAGCCGTGCCGTTAGCATCACCTTTAAACAGGTGGTTCTGGTTGCTCTTTGAAATACTGGTGTTGGTACCAGATCTCCTCGGGCCCTGTGCCTACCGCTGAATGACTGGCTGAATGTTGACTTAAAACATGGTTGTCCAGACAATGATAATAACATAATGGAGCATCAACGTGCCGACCTGGGAGCATCTGTAGTGTTGGCGTGTCTAATGACCAATGAAGATTGATCACATGATTGATAACAAAACTGAAAAATGGTGAACAAAGTAACTGCAAGACCATGGTACAGGGCTGCCAACTTTTCACCAAACCTTGGAGCGAGAGTGTGAAAGAATTTGGACATGCAGCTCTTGTCAGGGTTAGATGGGGATAGGTGGAGCTATAAGCTGTAGGTTTCAGAGGATTTAAAGGAAGGCTCTACACAAGAACAGTGGTGCCCCTCTAGTGTTATAGTAACATTACAAGAAGAAAGATGTCAGTTAATTTTATGAAACAAAAATATATAATTGTTTTTAGTTTCAATAAAACAACATATGCATTATCTATGTAAACAAAGTGTTCTATTGACGGATTGATAATGCTATAGTTAATCCAGAGAACAAACTAATTCCTTTTTATAGACCTAAAGCTTGTGTTTGTATTCTGCAGATGCTGATTAAGCATGGTTAGAGGCATGGTTGGAGTATCCTGATCGGCCCTGTCGGTCGCGGAGTTTTTGTCGCCATCAGCTCTGCTGCTGTGTTGGAGATCAAAGCTCAGCAGAGAGAAGCAGGAGAAGGTGAAGTATTGATCAACAAGATTCATGGTCAATCTGTATATTTGCAGAGTTAATGATCCGTAAGTTAACTAACTTCTGGATTAGAACTGAAAATTAGATTTAGATTTATTTTTGAAATCTTTAAAATAGATTTAAAATTACGCGGGTTAACTACAAGAAATTCTTTTGTGCATTAATTCACTTCAGTTTATATATTTTATATATATTTTATAGCGCCAATTCATAACACGTGATCTCAAAAAGGCAATTTTTTACAGTTCACCATCGTCAAATTGATTCAAATTTTTCCATCTAAGGAAAAATGGTTGATTAAATCGAATCATAGACTTGAAGGCAATCCCTCATACTATACATTCTTGTCGCGGACAGTGGAAAGGAAAACACTCCCTTTAACAGTGTTACTTAATTCACCAGCCACAAACATATTTGAGGACTATAGACAAAATACAGGTTCAAAATAATTATTTTATTCCCTAATCTGTGCAACTTGTTTTATCCGTGTTTTGTTTTTCTGTAAAGAGACAAAAAACAGAGAGTCAGATTCTTTTTCCCCAAGTTCCCTCGTGGTCCAAAAAAAACTCTTAAGAAAAAAAGGAAAATAACGTTAAGGAAAGCAGAGGGCCAACCCTATATAGGGCCGTCGAAGCCTCTGCTAGTAACAAACTAACGGTTAAAAACTTTAAAAAAAGAACGAAAACAGGACAACCGGTCCCACCAGGTCAAAGTTACAAAAAATCAGCAAAAACAAAGGCTAGTGAACAAAAATACCGCATGGAAGGCTGAAGAGGTCAGCGGCGGACTACAAAGACATGAGACGTGCGCATCGCGACAGGACGCGCTCTCTCAGAACCAGGCTCAGTGTGAGCGGCCATCTGCAGAGGCCGACTGGGGTTCAAGAAGACAGAAGCAGAGATACAAAAAGCAACTGTAAAAGGCGGCCCCATCAAGGAAACACACAGCCAGGCAGACGAGCTCCGAGTCAGCTCCCATGTCAGAGGATGAAGAGAGCACATCCAGTTAGTCACAGTCAGAGAAAAAGGACTACACTGGAAAAAATGCCGATCTTGAACATCTATAAACAAAGGTGTTGATGGCAGCAGCACAGCTGATATT
>JAGKQL010000029.1:1155289-1198395 GCA_018398635.1 Cyprinodon brontotheroides
CACAGAGGAGGCCAGGGGCTATCAGGGTCAGAGGTCAGGGTGAACACAGTCACCCCGTCGGTCTTGCTCATGGTCACAGACATCTTTTCTGCTCCTGGTAACTATAGATTGCACAAACATTTTAGATAAGCATCATCATTAAAAACATGTTGAATGACATAAATGTGTTATAAAAAAGTGTTAATAGCTCTTCAATGTTTCTGCTTTTCTGACTTTATATTTTGAACACAAATATGCTCTAGTTTTTATGAAAATTAAAGATAGATAACAAAGCAAAGTAGTGCATTAAAGTCAACCAAGGTGGCCTTACAAATAAAGCTGGAAAGATTCAAAACATATTTATACATTTAAACCTTTTTAGGGCAAGTAACCATTTTTGATCGCTTGCATACATCCCTTTTATAAAATGGAGCCCTCCCTCCCATCCCTCACACCCCCAAATCTAAAAGCACAAGATCTATATCCAGCCATTAGCAGATCATCCTGCAACATGACTGTCAACATATTCTCATTATGAGTGCGTGTGAAATGCGTACGAAAAGTTATGCACACTATTTAGATGACGTTTTTGGGCGTTTATCACTCAAAACCACATCGAGTCGCATGTGCTGGCAGACAGAAAGCAATGCAGCATCCGCTGACAAATAAAAATGGAGAAAAAGGCAAGTGCAATCATCACTTATTCATGTCTCTAACTTCACGTTGCTTGCTGTTTTATATCTTAGGGTTAGGGGTCCAGGGGTCAGGGGTTGGGGCTAATTGGCAATTTGCATATTCTATAAGAAGTGGTAGTAGTGCGTCAGATGCGCATGCGCTGACTGACAGCGTCCAATACGCTGCGAGAATTGCGATTGCATAACTTTCAAATACCCGATTTCACCACGCACTCATAATGAAAATAGGTTGTGACCGTGCATCTTATTTTGGCATTTGACCAATTAGATGAGCCCTTAAATGATTTATTACCTACTGGAAATTAAGTCAAGAAAAAAGGTAAAAAGCTAATTGAAAAGTTAAAGGTAAAGCTAAAAAGATAATAAGCCTAGTTAACAATTATATTTTGGTTTATAAACTAAAAAACTGTAAGTGGCAGTATCAACATTAATGTCTCTAGGGTAATGCTGGATCATTAAAAATGTTTTCCTTTCATTCTCAGAGTCTTTCTAATGAATTTCTTATAGAAGCTATTTTGTTATTTTTCGGGCAGGTTGGCATTTCTTGTTATTACAGTGACATTAGTTTTTGCCATCAAAATATCCATATTTTTTAATGTGCTTTGTACATACATCAACTAGTGATGCAACCTGGACACATCATCAGTGATATTACCTGGTATCACAGAGTGTTTCGGGTCTTTCAAACATCATACACTCTCCTCCAGGCGACCCAGCCAGGGTTGATCAGACCCCAGCTTGTGTCCAGGTAGCGCTACCCTACCCACGGATCTCCTCTCCTGATCCACAACCACCGCGAGGCAACCTCTGCTGCCTCTGTGGCCTCCTTGATGGCCCTTCGCTTGCTGGCCCCTGTGATGCCCAGCATGCTGTACACCCTGCAGAGGGACTGGCCAGCAAACCCTCTGCATCCCACCTCAATGGGCTCGCACCTTGCTCGCCACCCATTGAGCCGACACTGCTCCACCAGATCGCTGTACTTAGCCCTCTTTCTCTCGTTGGCCTCCTCGATGCGGTCTTCCCAAGGGACCGTGAGCTCCAGAAGCACAACCTGCTTCCATGTTGCTGAGGTCAGCACCACGTCTGGCTTTAGTGATGTTATGGCCACATTTTCTGGGAACTTCAGTTGTTTCCCCAAGTCTGCCATCAGCTCCCAATCCTGTGCCATTGTGAGCAGGCCAGAGGAAGAGACCCTGGCAACAGCTGGTGGTCCTTCTCCAGCTCTGATGAAGGAGATAGTCTTCTTTGCTGGGCGGAGGCGCTTGCAGTGGGCTATTCCACTGCAGATGGTGTTCGCTATGGCCTTCAAGACCTGGTCATGACACCAGCGATAGCGCCCCTCACTCAGGCTCCTCGGACAGCAGCTCAAGACGTGCTCCAGGGTCCCTCTCTTCTGGCACAGGGCACACGCTGGTGACTCCACCTTCCCCTAACAGAACAGGTTAGACGGGCTTGGCAATACGTTATATACAGCCTGGATCAGGAATTTTATGCGCTGGGGCTCGGCTTTCCACAGCTCAGTCCACGTGACTTTGCGCTCTGCTGCTTGCTCCCATCGCGTCCAGGCTCCCTGCTGCCGCATTCCAAGCACCCTGCCGGACCGCTCTTCTTCCACTGCTGCCCGCACTTCTTCCTGGAGCAGTGTTCTCCTCCTCTTCTCTTTTGCCTTCCCGCAGCAAGGTGTTGTGCTGCTACCAAGGCCTGCTCTTCCCCGAGCCACTGCCCCCACCAGAGTCCTGTGCCGCGGCCATGACTCCGCCACTTCCACAGCCTCTGCCGCCTTCCACTTCCGCCCCGTCCGGACCTCGATACCAGCCTGAGAGACTTTTGGGTCACATGACTCTCTGTATTGCAGCACCTCCCTAGTTCGGCTCACCTTGAATTCCTCATTCAGGCCGCTGAAGGGGAGCTTCAGCATGTTGTTCTTTCCGTATAGGGCGATGCTGCTCAGGCTCCGCGGTACACCCAGCCACTTCCGCAGGAACCTGCTGACTCTCCTTTCAAAGCCCTCAACTGTGGAGATTGGGACCTCATACACAAGGAGGGGCCAGAGAATCCTTGGAAGGGTGCCATGTTGGTACACCCAGGCCTTGAACTTGCCAGGTAGACCTGATTTGTCCACCGTAGCTAGCCAAGCCTCCAGATCTTGATTGGTCACGTTGATGGCTGCTGTGTCTCTCAGGCTGCAGTTGAAAACTTTCCCCAGACTCTTCACCGGCTTATCGGTGATGGATGGTATCTGGGTGCCGCCAAGTGTAAAGATGAACTTGTTGGTGACTTTTCCTCTCTTTAGCACAAGGGATCTCGATTTAGCGGGCTTAAAGGTCATGCGGGCCCAGGTGGTCAGTTCTTCCAGCCCCTTCAAGATCCACCTGCTCCCTGGGACATTTGATGTTGTCACGGTCAGGTCGTCGATGAAGGCCCTGATGGGCGGCTGCCTGACACCAGACTTGGTTAGGGGCCCTCTGCACTGAACCTCGGTGGACTTCGCCAGCATGTTCATAGCAAGTGCGAAGAGGATCCCTGAAATGGTACATCCGGTGATGATTCCCTTCTCCAGCTTGTGCCAGTCCGATGTTATGGATCCTGCTGCAACCCTCAGACTGAACCTGTTATAATAGTCCAGAATGAGGTTTCTGAACTTAGCTGGGACATGGTGGCGGCCCAGTGTCCGCTCGACGAGCTTATGAGGTATGGATCCATATGCGTTCGCAAGGTCCAGCCACAGCACGACTAAGTCTCCCTTGCTCTCTCTGGCTTCCCTGATCAGCTGAGTGACCACGCCATTGTGCTCCAGACACCCTGGTGTCTTTGGGATCCCTCCCTTCTGAACCGGGGTGTCGATGTAGGAGTTCCTGAGGTGGTAGTCAGTTAGACGCCTTGCCACAATGCGGAAGAATAATTTCCCTTCAACACTGAGCAGGAAGATGGTTCTAAACTGATCGATGTTTGTAGACCCTTCCTCCTTCGGAATCCATACACCTTCTGCAAATCGCCACTGCTCAGCAATCTTTCCCCTCCTCCAAATTACCTTCAAAATCCTCCAGAGCCTGTGGAGTAACTTTGGGCAGTTCTTGTACACCTTGTAAGGTACCCCACTAGGTCCGGGGGCTGAGCTTGATCTTGCCTTTTTGACTACCTCCTGGATTTCCTTCCAGCTGGGCTCCCTCCCATCGAAGTCCACCGTTGGTGCTGGTGGCTCAATCAGGGACTGGCAGTCTCCCAGGTCTTGCTCCCTGGATGCATCTCCATAGGTTGCAGCCAGGTGATGGTCTACCTCTGCTCTGGAACAGGTAAGTTGACCACTGCGTTTCTGCCCCAGCAGCTGCTTCGTAAACCCAAACGGGTTTGCTAGAAAGGCAGCGCGCTTCCTGGCTCTTTCCTTCCTTCTTCTCCTATGCCACTCAGCCCTCCTCAAAGTCAGGAGCTTCTTTCGAAGTATGTTGCGCAGCTCTGAGAGCGGTCCCCTCTCCTCCTCTCTTGCCTGCTTAAACTGCCGCCTCAGGACCCTCAGTTCCTTCCTGAGCTGGTGGATCTTGTGTGCTCGATTACTCATGGTGTAGGGCAGTCTCCCTGCTTTCTTCTCCTCCAGGCCAAATCTCTCAGCTCCCTAATGCTGATGATGATGGTGGTCATGGTCTGGAGACGCCGATCGACTTCCCCCTTGGCTGTTGCTTCTAAGATGGAGTTGGTGACCTCATCAAACTGGCGCCACTCATACTCCCTATCAGCTCTGGGCCATCTAACCCGACGATGTTATGATGGTCTGTGTGGGTTTGGGGCTTGTACCACTTGGAGTAAAAAAGTATTCAACCGTTCATCCCAGTTAAATAAAGAGAGATCGATGGATTTCACTCAGTCGGAAATTTATTTTCATATCTTTGCAAAGAGAGAAGAGTCGACATTCATCCCTTACTGCTCTGTATTCAGGCAATGTTCTGATCTGGGCAGCGTTCGTTCCCCCTTACAGTAATGGAAAGTAGTCAGAGTCAAAACAAATTACAGACACTTTTGGTTAAACATGTTATAAATAAGGATGAGAAAGAATCTGGCTTGTTTTGTGTAGAAGCTATGTCTGGTCTACAAACACCCACATGCAGGGGCATTGTGCGGCCTTGCAGGTGAAACAGACTGAGTGAAAACTTTTATAGTGAGTAAATAGGATGGATTAATATATGAAATAAGAGAAATCTAAATTTTCTGACCACAAATGTTACAAAGGTAATAAGGTCTTGTCCTGGATTCCAATAACACTATTGGCTTGAAATTCTGATTTTCAAAGTATTTCACTGAGCCCCCTATAAAGGGACAAGTGTAAATATTAACATATATAAAATATGTATTTACATGTTGCAGCGATATTTAGATTATTGAGCTAAAGTGTGGGGAAAACATGAACATTACAAAAAAAAAGATCTCAATTATGAAAGTATGGATTTGGTCAAATTTTAAAGCAAACATTCGATGTTGAAAGCTAAAAACAAGTAATTAAGTAAATATTTATTTCTATAGCACCTTTCACAGACATTGAGGTAACAAAGTGTTGCTCAAAATTACAATACTAATAAAAATACATTTACAGTCACAAAGGGCATGGTCATAAAAAAAAAACAACCTAATCTAATAGAATTAAAATGCTTTCTTAAACAAATAGGTTTTCAGTTCGCTCATAAAATCAATAGGCTTTCAAAAAAGAGGTTTTAAGAAGAGAGAGGGATGATTGATGCATTGTAATAATATTATTGATGTTATGAGATGAGCCGAGGCTTCGAGGCGTGTCTAGTGATGGAGGGCGCGTATCGAGGCTTCACTGAAGAGGTTTCTCTTTCCAGAAAGATTTCTCAATTCAGACTGTCTGCATTGCAGCAATGCTACTGCAGTATGGGATGCCCTTAATAAAGCTAAACAGTCAAAAATATTTATGGCTATTTAGCGTCTTTTAAGAGAAAAATAAGGGGGTTATTTTTTTCCAAGTCATTTTTTCACTATGTCATTCATTAATTTATAAAAATCCTACGCACGGGGAACAGAATTTCATACAATACAGAGAAAAAGATGTCAGAGCTTCACATACCTGTGATATAAACAGCTAGAGGTGACAACTTCTTCCTCTGTGCAGTGATGCTGCAGACTGCTTTTCTGATCTGCTCAGATCTGCTAGGGACCCCACCCCTTCTTATGAAGTCAACATATGGCAACACCACTCGAACAAACTGTATAGCACTCGTTTCTTAAGGATCAAATCTCTTTTGCAGTCTCAACGCATTATTATCCAAATTTGCTATTATTTTTCATTTCATCTGTGATCTAAAGTAGCCAAAGTAGAAAACAATCATTGTCAGTTTTGAAGGAAAGTACTGCCTTCTACGGCTGAGCCCTGCCATTTAACAAGGAGACAAAAAAAGTATCAGTTTATCTATGAGGTTCCGTTTGTATCAAAAATAAGCAGATGTAAAATGTCTAAATGTTGCGCTGTTGTTGCATATGTGTTCTCTGCATGTCTATGTTGCATATGTAGAGGTTGTATATGACAATATTGTATATGTAAATGCTGTGTATGTCTATGTTGCATATGTAGATGCTTACACTAGGGGGCGTAATAGGCCAATGAACTTGGTGGTTTTATGAAAGCCATTTATAACTGGTAATACATATCTTTGGAGGACATTTAAAATTATCAAAATGCTACCCATAATTCATAAAAAGGGTTAACGCAAATAATAGGCCTCAATAATAATGCATTTTGATGTTTAAAGTTATCAAAATGCCACCCTTTTTTATTCAGAGGCTCTGGGGTATGGCCTATTACGCCCCCTAGTGGCGAAAAATTGTTCAGTTGGATGAGCAGCGATTGAAAACCCCGGTGATCCAGACACTAGATACCATATAGAGCACTTTGAATCCTTCCGATGTGAGATCACATTTATTCACAGGACAGATGTGGGGTCCCTTGGAGTTATTTTAAAGTTTTAAGCCTATAAATTTACGTACCCCCCCATTATTATCCAGTCGCTATTTCAACCTACGCATCCTCTTTCCTCCTTTGCTGTCCTAATTAATGCCTGAAGTAAATACGAGATTCGCCGCAATCTAAACATCTTGGAGCTATTGATAATGAAAAGACAATTTTTTTGTCATTTCTAATAAACACACTAAAAAAATCTACTTCCATTGTTTATAATGGCGAGGGGAACAGGTATCACAGACCAACGACAAGAAGCAACAACTTGGACCAACAACAAGGACCAACGACATGGACCAACGACAAGAACCAACAGCTGAGAGCAAATGCATTAACCATTGCAGCATCTACATATGCATTATAGACATATGCAGCATCTACATATCCATTATAGACATATGCAAATATAGGCATATGCAGCATCTACATATGCAACAAATACATGTGCAACTTATACATATGCAGACAACACATATGCAACATCAGCACAACATCTAGACATTTTACATCTGCTAATTTTTGATACAAATGGAACTTCATATTTATCAAGTTGGAATGC
Organism: Cyprinodon brontotheroides; assembly: GCA_018398635.1. Classification (NCBI taxonomy): domain Eukaryota; kingdom Metazoa; phylum Chordata; class Actinopteri; order Cyprinodontiformes; family Cyprinodontidae; genus Cyprinodon; species Cyprinodon brontotheroides. Next base: position 1,162,485 of record JAGKQL010000029.1, read on the forward strand.
TTATGCATTCGCACTTATTGTTTTTCTCTTTTTATTTTTCGGACTTTAACTAGTCCCGCAGTTTTCAACTGATTTGAACAATTTTGGTATCAAAACGTTCAGCTTGTTCAGGAGACCTCTGCTATGTCTTTTGGTAAAGATATTTTTTGTAGTTTTCACGATTCAGCTTTTTCTGCAATTTTTTGTCCCATTGAAATGCATGTAGAATTCTCAGATTTCAGCAAAATTCTGCTAAAACTTCACCATATTTGACCTTTAACTTCTTCATCATACTTTCATCTAGAAACACCATTGAACTTTTAAAATGTTCTCCAAACATTCAACTATTTCTGTTTAAGTCAGTTTTTTTTATAGCTTTTACAGTTTTTTTAAAATTGTGATTTAAATTTTATAAAAAAGTTTCAGGTTTTCAATTTTATAATGGAAGTCTACAGGCGGATTTCTTCAAGTGCCAGAGTGCGTGCTGTAGCTTTTGAGCTGTTCTGGCTTTTCCAAACAAATTGTTCTCACTCACTCATTTTTCACTCAACTGACATAAATTTTACATCAAAATGTAGGTATTTTTGTCAGGACTCAGGAAATTTAACCCTCAACTGTGTGGGATTTACAGTTTTCCTGCAGTTTGGCCCAGACCACGAAGAAGTCCACACTTCTCCAATAGAAATAGAATGAGAGACTTTCCAAAAATCACATCCGAAAATCCAAAATGAGACATATTTTCGTATCGCTCCCAGTTCTTAACCATTTAATTAACTAACATGAAACTTGGTATTCACCATCTTCAGAGGCTCCTAGCACTCACATTGAAGGAATTCTTCAATATCATTTATGGTTTAGCTGTTTAGCTGACTTGTTCAGGCATAGGAAAACGCTGATTCTGAGAAAAATCATCAGACTCATAAAAAACACATTTTTTCATCGTCACCGTGGCCAAATAGTTTTTAGTATCAACATGAAAGTTGGCACAATCGAAGCTGAGGGATGTCTGACGTCCACAGTGAAACAATTTTTTTGATACCATTTAGGGCTTTGGCTCACTACTCATTTGTTCGGAGGGGTTTTTCAGCACCTGAAAGCTCAGTGAAGCTGAGGAGCTGCATGTAATCCAATGAGACAAGCAGGAGTGACAAACCTTTGTATTTCTCCTTCCCATTGCTTCTTCGTGAAATGAGCGGTGAGCCATGAAAGTTACCCCTAAATCGGAGACAAAGGATTAGCTGTCGCTTAGACTAAAATCATTTTTAGATACCATTTACGGTTTGCCTTCAGCACTCGTTTGTTCGGAGCTGTTTTTCCCATTCAAAAAAAGCCTGAGAGCTAAGGAATGATAGTGCTGCGCATTTCTCTCTGTCACTGACAGGCTCGTTAAGCGGAGCCGTCAGCTTTCAAGGTAATCGAAGCTTCAAAGGGATTTTACCTCGCCACTTTATACACCACATATTAATCTAATGAGGGGGCAAAAACACTGATTTAACATTTGGAAATCGATACTATATGACTCCTTCCCATGAACCTTCCCATGACACTCAACCCTGCTACAGTTTCAAAATAAGACTATGGGGACCTTACAAAATAAAAGTCTCTACATAATAAACATATATTTTCTGCAGCATATGGCTCAACACTATGACCCAAACTCAACCACTTTTAAAAAATTTGACTCTAGAGGGCTTTTCAAAACACACCAAATGGCCAATTTCAAAATAAAAGCCTCCCATTGCCACTTCATCTATTGACCTAATAACAGGTAAAAAGAGCGATTTAACGATTGGAAATTCATCAAGTATCACTGCTGGGTCTGGTCCTTTCCTCAACACACAACCTTGCAAGACTTTCAAAATAAGACTTCAGGGACCCTACAAAATCAAAGTCTGTATATTATAATGGTGAATTAATTGACGCAAACGGTTCAGCATTATGACCCAAACTCCACCAGCTTGTTTCTAGTAGACTCTAGGGACCTTTTCAAAACAAAACCGCAGAGCAAATTTCACAATAAAAGTCTCTCATTTACGCTCTATTACAGCAACTATACACCCAATAACATGGAAAACCAGTGATTTCACATTTAGAAATGGATTCTAAATCACTGCTGGGCATGACCCTTCACTTGACACAAATCCATGGCAGACTTTCAAAATAAGACTATAGGGACTCTACAAAATAAATCCCTCTTCCTTTTGCACACTCATTCATTGTGCCGTAGGATTCGTAGCTATGACCCGAACTCAACCAATTTCTTCAAAGTACACTACCAAGGCCTGTTGACAAGTCCACATTTCTTAATGAAGCTCTAGCATTTCCACTCAAATAAAGCATCTGCTAACCTCGTAAGCCTCGTAAGCAGATGCTTCACCTCTGTCAACTTCCAGGTAAACAGATACCTTTTTCTTCTGTTTGATCAACTTTAACTAGATCTATTGCTTTTAAAATGAGTGTGTTTCTGCCATTATTTGCCAAATGATTCTATCCTACAAAATCCTCAGATGATTCAACTGTTTTCTGCTGTTTGAAGTTTCAGATTATTTTCTATCACATTTTCATATGTTCTTCAGCTAATTTCTGCTTCTTTTCCTTTATGCAGTTTCTTTAGCTAATTTTTCTTTTTTCATTCAGCATAAAAAAAGCATTTCCACTTTTCATTTCCAGCTGTGAGCTCCAACCTTGGGATGGTTAGAGGCTTTAGAGGAGCCACTCTAGCCTTGCCAATAACAAAGGCTAAGTGAACTTGTTGGTACTTATTTGACATCCTCAAAGAGGAGACTGTGCCATAGCCATTTTTGCTTGCATCAGCAAAATGGTGGAGCTGTGCCGATTCCAGTTGTCCGAAACAATCAGGTTTGAGGCATCTCTTCACCTTGTAGTCTTTCAGCAAGCTCATGTTTCTCAACAAGTTAGAACACTTTTGATGGAGACTTTTAGGAATCCTCTCATCCCATCCAAGCTATAATTGGCAGAGTTCTTATAAGATCTGTTTGGCAGTAGGGATGACTGGAGCCAGCATTCCAAGTGGGTCATAATTTGAACTAACCATTGATAAGATCCCACGATGAGTAAGTGGCTTGTCTTGGAGCTGAATTTTGAATTTAATAAGTCCGTCTCAGTGCACCATTGCACACTTAGTGCTTGTTCGAAAGGCAAGATATCTTGGTCAAAATCCAGGTCTCTAATTTCCTTGGCTCGTTTCTCCTCAGCTATGGAGAAAATTTGCGTTTTGCTATTGCTGATCCACTTGTTCAGCTTAAAACCCCCTCTGGCACACAAACTACTCAGGTTTGAAGTGAGCATCAGTGCTTCATCATCATTTTCTACAGATTTGAGACAATCGTCTACGTAGAAGTTTCTAAGTACCGTAGAGATGGTTTCTGAGTTGAAGTCCACCAAGTTCTCCTTTGCACACTGCTGCAGGGCAAGGTTTGCACAACTTGATGAAGATGTAGCTCCAAATAAGTGGACAACCATTTTGATGAAGAACAGATCTGCTGGATGCTTTTCAGGTTTAGAGCTTTTAAAGTCCTAATATGTGATGATCCAAACTCAAGTGTTGGAGTTAGGTAGTGAAAACTCAGGTCAAATATCATTTAAAGGTTAATATATATATATTTATTAAGTTTAAGATTTGTGAGCCCTATAAAGAACGACATGTTTCATGTTTTATAACATAAAGATGGAAAAAACAGGTAGAATCCTTATTAGGTGCATTTCACTATGTAACATTTTACTGTTCGTTTTTATTAATTTTAGACTTTTATTACTCTTTATTATGAAAAATAAAAGCTTAAATCTAAAAAATTGCAAAAGATATAAATAGTGGTAAAACATTTTCATTTACCTGATCAGTTACTATTACAACATCTTTTCGATCAAGTTTTTTTTTTTGAAAATGCATTTTCTTTAAAAAAAAAAATCTATTTTAATTCTAATATTGGAGCAACTTCGAATCCATAAATGCATTCCATTAAGAATAATACATCAAACAACCATAAAATATTGTGAAATTGTGGATTTATTGATATTACTTTCTGATTTTTTATCCTCACGGAATGTCTTTAGGGATAGTATGTGGGCTTGTTTTTGTTATTGGGGCTTGGTACTCAATCTCTGAGTGTTGGGCTGATGATGAAATCTCCCTGTTGACCTTTTGTCCTGACTCCCCCTTGCCGCAGCATGTCAGTTGTACCTCATCAATTTCTAGTTGTGATAGGAGCTGCCGTTGGCGGCAGAGCTAGGAGCTCTAGAAACTGCCAAACAAAGACTCACCGCCCTGGCCACCCGTCTAAAGAGATACAAGGGAGAAGCAGAAGCCAGGGGAATAAACCAGATGTTCTCCAACAACCCATCCAAAGTGTGCTCACAGTGGCAGGGTAATAATACAAGATAAGATCCACCCAGGGCTGAGACTGAACAGTACTGGAGGAACATATGGGAGAAGGAGGCATCCCACAACACCAATGCTCAGTGGCTAGTGGATCTAAGAACAGATCACAGCAATCTCCCAGAACATGAACCAGTAACCGTTATAATGGCAGACGTCCAAGAGAGAGCGGCAGGTATAAAGAGCTGGACAGCACCAGGCCCTGACATGATCCACACCTACTGGCTGAAAAAAACTAACTGCACTTCATGCACACCTGCCAGCACAAATGAACCAACTGCTGATGGATGGGACCCACCCAGAATGGTTGACCCAAGGACGGACAATTCTGATCATGAAGGATCCCCAGAAGGGAACAATTCTATCCAACTACTGGCCAATAACTTGCCTCTGTACCACATGGAAGCTTCTGTCAGGCATCATAGCAGCTAAGATGGGTAGGCACATGGCTCAATACATGCACTCTTCCCAAAAGGGAATACGCAGTAACACCAGAGGAGCCAAGCACCAGCTACTGGTGGATAGAGCAGTCACTTGAAACTGTAAGACCAGGCAGACAAATCTGTGCACTGCCTAGATTGACTATAAGAAAGCCTACGACTCAATGCCACATGCATGGATACTGGAATGCTTGGAAATGTACAAGATCAACAGGACACTAATAACCTTCATCAAGAACTCAATTAAGCTGTGGAAAACAAGTCTGGAGGCCAACGCAAAAGCCAATTGCCCAAGTGACCATCAAGTGCGGCATATACCAGGGCGATGCACTATCCCCGCTGCTGTTCTGCATAGGCCTGAACCCCCTCAGCCAGATCATCACAAAGACTGGCTATGGATACAAATTCCGAAGCGGAGCAATCATCAGTCACCTCCCTCTACATGGATGACATCAAGCTGTATGTCAGGAGTGAGCGAGACATCGACTCACTGATCAACACTACAAGGATCTACAGCAGCGACATTGGAATGTCATTCGGACTGGACAAGTGCGGTCGCATGGTCTCAAAGAGAGGGAACATGATCAGAACCGAGGGGGTTGAACTACCAGAAGGCCACATTACAGATGTTCAGGACAGCTACAAATACCGTGGGGTGCCACAGGCTAAGGAAAACGACGAGGAGAAAGCAAGAAAGACAGCCAAAGCCAAATATCTACAAAGGGTAAGGCAGGTCCGGAAAAGTCAGCTGAATGGGAAAAACAAGACCTAAGCCATCAACACATATGCCCTGCCAGTGATCAGATACCCCGCTGGTATAATAAACTGGCCATAAGAGGAGATAGAGGCTACTGACATCAAGACGAGAAAGCTCCTCACAATGCATGGAAGGTTTCACCTCAAATCCAGCACCCTGAGACTGTATACCAAGCCTGGTGAGGGAGGCCGAGGGCTAGTGAGTGTTAAGATCCAGGAGTACTTCAGAAAGATGGCCCCCAAAGACAAATGACTTGGCGAATACCTCAGACAGGAGAAAACCAAAAGTGAGGACAAGAAAGATGAAGGGAGAACCATCATGGAGGGACAAGCCGCTGCACGGGTGTATACCACAGACAAATAGAAGAAGTGGCTGATATCAAAAATCCTACCAGTGGCTGGACTGAAATACGGACAGCACACAGAGGCACTCAATCATGGCAGCACAAGAACAGGCACTCAGTACAAGATCAATAGAGGCCAGGGTCTACCACACCAGGCAGGACCCCGCTGCGTGACTGTGCAAAGATGCCTCTGAAACAATACAGCACATAACAGCAGGATGTAAAATGCAGGCAGGAGGAAGTGCATACATAGAACGCTACAACCAGGTAGCTGTCATAGTGTTTTTATGACAGAAATTGCGGAAACAACTCGTGAAGTTTGACCAGCTAGAAGATCGAGGTGCGCAAGAATGCTGGGACCCTTTTTCTACTTGGATCCCCACTTTTTCGCCGCCATGTCCCTTTGTTGTCGGAGGGACATGCTGTAAGAGTATAACCAATCCTTTACGGGCTGGTTATACTCTTTTCAATCTCTTTTCAAGGATTCATACGTATTAGTGTCGTTCAGTAGAGTGATAATTTTGTCCTGGTAGTCTGAGGTGTTGAGGACTACGGTGCATCTTCCTTTGTCTGCTGGTAATATGGTGATGCTTTGGTCATGGCTCAGGGATTTTTTGGCTTTCATTTCCTGAAAGCCATAAGTCATAACATCCCTTTTTTTTATCTTGTGAATCATGTCGTCTCTAGCCGGACCTTACTGCCTTATAAAAAGTAGCTGGAGCATGATGATGCGGCATATTTGGATTCACAAAGAGATGGAGATATTTTTTACATTTAATTTGCCACGATGAGAACGATAGCCAAGAATGAAACATGGATATATCTAATGTGTTCACATCCATCGCTGCCATTTTATTTTTAAGTTATTGTGTTAACAAACACATTCATGTGCCATTTTAACAGAGGTGGAAAGAGTACTAAAAAATTTTAACTGAGTAAAAGTATCTTTACTTTGCCTAAATTCTACTCAACAGAGTAAAAGTAAAATTACCCATCTCAAAATTTACTCAAGTAAAAGTACAAAATTACTGCATTTAAAATGTAATTTGAGTAAAAGTTACTTTAGTTATTTAATGCGTAAAAAAAGGATGAGTCATGAATCGACTTGAGCACAAGGTGTTTTAATCAATTTCAAGGCGTATTTCAGTGGACATCCACACTTGCAAAAGATCAGCCTGGGCTAAAGAACATACTTCCTCACAGCACAAGGACAGTTACAACCTGAACCATAAAGTGCAAACTATTTTCAATCCTAGTGTCCAACAGAAAACAACATGATAGGAATAAAGAAATTTAAACTACGTTTTAAAGTTTTCAAAATGCACACAAAGTTAAATGCCCAAAAGATACCAGGAATCAAACTAAAATGCAACGGAATGCTATTGTTGTTAACAAGCTCCTCATTTAATGATTTTAACTGACACTTGTTTTTACATCAATTGTTTATATGTTTGAATTGTGTAAAATAAAGTGCTGTTAAAAGTCAAAAGTCTTCTTCTATATTTTTAAATGGCGATTAAGTGTCGGCTATGTAACACAGGGGTTTAAATTTCCGGCCGCATTTAATTTTTTCACCATCAGTATTTTTTATTTTTTTTTACTCAGTAACGGATGGGGGTTTTAAATGTAGCGAAGGTTGAAATTTACTCGAGTAAAAGTAAAAATTACATATTTCCAAAACTACTCAGAAAATTACAAATTACTAATAAAAAGTACTCAATTACAGTAAAGTGAGTAAATGTAATTTGTTACTTTCCACCCTTGCATTTTAATTGTATTTAATTAATATAATTTAAGCTTTAATCTTCCCCTGACTATTGCATTTATTACATCATTTCAAAATACATAACAAACTGTTGTATTCTCTTGCTTCTGTCTCCTTGAACCCCAGTGGCCTCAGCAGATTTGGTTCTCGCCACACTGAGCCTGGTTCTGCTGGAGGTTTTTTCTCCTGTTAAAAGGGAGTTTTTCCTCTCCATTGTCGCTACAAGCATGCTTAGTGTGAAGGATTGCCTTCCAGTCAATGGAAGTCGACGCAATCTCCAACTGGTTTTCCTTAGATAGAAAACTTTGAATCGATCAGCCTGGATGATCTGGTGAACTGGAAAGTGCCTTGAGATGACGTGCGGTTGTGAATTGGTGCTATAGAAATAAACTGAACTGAACTGGATTTAATTGTCATAACAATATGTTTTAATTAGCTGTTTCGGCTAAGTGCTGCAAAGCTACAATTACACTTAAATTATAAAAATGTCACAAACCTAACAATCCACATTGATTACAATCTGCTGGAAGTACAGAAGGCAATAGAAAGGCATTACTTGGAGAAAAAATGCTACATGTTTAAAACTGTTATTCAATAACTGATGTGGCTTTTAATCCCATCGGAGACCAGAGCTGCTGGATTAAAGCTGAAGATGTTCAGGCTGCAGGCGAGTTGGTGACTTCCTCCAGCAGCGGCTTGTAAAGCTCTGGGTCACCTGAGGCCTACAGGAGAAAATAAAAACAACACTTTAAATAAAACAAAACAAAACAAAAAACAGATTGAGCTTCGTCAAAAGAATTAACTCTGTTTTATCTTATAGGCGAGGCTAAATGTTCGTCTCTCTGCTGAATTTTCATTTCAGTTATATTCCAGATATAATTATAATGACATTTTGACTCAAATCCGTTCGTTTCTTGACCTTTTTCTTTTTTAACTCATCAGGTTTGATTCTCTCACAGCCCGTATTATTTTATTTTATTAGTCTTTTCTTCTGTTACCTGTTGTTCTATGAGTCTGGCAGATTTACTATTCATTTCCTTATCTATTCATTAGTGAGTTTTTTTGGTGAGTATTCCTTTTATTTGACCAATTTGGTGACATGATTTGTTTCTTCCTGCAGTTTTCTTTTTGTTTAATCAATATCACTTTTTTCCTCAAATTGTTCTATAAAGAAAAACTTATGATAGTGTTAGTATATATTTTTTATTATTACCTGGTGCTGTTTGTATGTGTATACTAGGGCTTTCACAAATTAAAAAAAGTCGACTTAATTAAGTTGCCCCCACCCCCCCAGGATGCCTTTTACTGTGAAATAGTTGACTTGGAAAAAATCACAACTTGTAAATACCCTAGTGTATACACATCAGACAAATATGAAAGAGAAAAATGTTTTTGCTAAGATTTATATGTCCTTCTCACATATAAAGCCTTAAAGCCAAGCTCCATCTGATATCACGCCTATGAATCGATGCAATTAACACATTTTCCTTAGATGGAAAACTTTTGAATCTACTTGATTGTATGATCTGGTGAACTGTAAAGTGCCTTGAGATCACGTGTTATGAATTGGCGCGATATAAACTATATAAAATATATAAACTGAATTGTAATTACTGCACAAAGAATTTTTTTATAGTTAACCACGCAATTTTTAATCTGTTTTAAAGATAACAAAATAAATCTTAATCTAATTTCAGTTCTAATCCAGAAGTTAGTTAACTTACTGATCATTAACTCTGCAAATATACAGATTGAACATGAATCTTGTTGATCAATACTTCACCTTCTCCTGCTTCTCTCTGCTGCATTTCAGAGCTTTGATCTCCAACACAGCAGAGCTGATGGCGACAAAAAACTCCACGACGGACAGGAAGACCAGGATGCCAACTATGCTTCTAACCAGGCTAATCAGCATCTGCAGAATACAAACACAGATACCTTTAGGTCTATAAAAGGAATTAGTTTGTTCTCTGGATTAACCTGCTTCTTATTGATGTCCGTCAAGCGAACACTTTGTTTACATAGATAATGCATATGTTGTTTATTGAAACTAAAACAATTATATATTTTTTTTCATAAAAGTAACTGATATCTTTCTTCTTGTTATGTTACCCCTGCCCACTAGAGGGCACCACTGTTCTTGTGTAGAGCCTCCCTGTGTAAGTACCAGACCTGCTCGGGGTCCTGCCCCTGCTGATGATGTCACAATATGGCAATGCCACTCAGACAAACTCTACTACACTTGTTTCTTAAGAATCAGATCTCTCCTGGAGTCTAAACATATTATTTGCTATATTTGCTATTATTTTATGTTTTGTCAGCGATCTAAAGAAGCCAAAAGTAGAAAACAGTCATTCTTAGTCTTGAAGGAAAGTGCTGCCTAATAAGACAGACTAAGCGCTGATATTTAACAAGGTGATAAAAAAAAGGTCTCAGTGCTTCTTCTCATTCTTTCTATAAAAGGCATAGTGGAGGATTTTCACGAAATTTTGAAAAGACCCGCCCTCTCCAATTGTGCAAAAAAATGCCCATGTACAACCCTGTACCTGCTCCCGAGAGGGGATGCCTATTAAACGCGTGCGAGAGCGTGCATGAGCCCATTTGTCCTCGTGTTGTTCTCAAAGCATGCTAAGTTTAAAAGTTGCTGTTTGCGTCGCTTATATAGCTTTACTTTCCAAAAGAAGATTTGCAATTTTTCCACTATGTCAGACTCACCAAGGGTAAGTGAAAGTAACATAGGACCAGCACATAGGACGGCCTTACGTAGACATATAACCAGAATGATTGACAGTTTGGAGGCCCACTTATTCTGATGATCCACCCAGAAAAATAAAAATCCTCCACTATTCCTTTAAGGTCTGGGGGCAGAGGACGACAAACGGAACATCTTAAAAAAAGACTCATGGAGATTTTAGACAAAGAATTAAACCGGTATTCTACTTTTACAGAACGAACGGTTGTTGTTGACGTGAAGTTAAAACTAGTGTAGCTCAATATGACTAACTGAACGAGCTAAAAGAGGCTAACCTGTTAGCTACTGAGCACAGCTAGCCACAGACCTACCCAGGTCTGCCTTCATGCCAGAGGGCCGTCAGCTCTCACCCATTGGCTGTGAGACTACCGCATCTCAGTGTTTTCACACGCTCTCACTCCAGATCCCCAATTTTTCACAATAAAAAAATGACGGACATTAAAACTCAACTCCATTCCGCTTATTTATATATAAATATACCATGCTGATAAAAAATCCAGTCCGTCTTTTTAACACAACCTTAGTGCTAGCACGAAGACTTGCCATGTTTAGATCCAGTCCATATTTTTACTCCAGTCCGCTTTCACTGTGCTGAAAGCAGCGGAGGTGAGGGATTGGCGCCAGATATTGAAAAAATAGGGGGATTTCTGAGCAGTTATTACGAGGTATGTCATTTTAATTTATCTTATTTTATCTGGACTAAGATAATTCACTTTGTAAACTAATGAAGATTTTAAGCAGTCAAGCACTTGAGTAAATATGAATACATTATACAGCAATTAGCTTGAATTATCACTGAGTAGACTGCGGCGTAGGATCAAATCAAAAGGTTTGTTTTCTCTATACCTAGTGCTTTTTTTAAACTGAGCTTTACTCCTTGTTTGCTCTAGTTTATCCTCCTGATTTAGTCCCTGTTTTAGTCCATGTTTTGCTCACAAGTTAAATCATTATTGCTCAGTTTAGTTGAATAATCTCCCGTTAGAATTTAGGTATAATTAAACCAACAAAAAAACAAACTAATAAGAATCACTTTCAGTGGTTCCTGTATTAGTGTCAGTAATCCAATAATAACATATTAGTTCCCTATTGGTTATGTAACTTAAATTGCATAGAATAATTATTAAAAACAGATGTGAAATTTTTAGTTTACAGTATAATTATAATGCAAGTATTTTAGTAGGGCCCATTCTTCTTCACTTCAGTTTTCTGAAAATCCCCATAATATAGAAAATAATGTATATTGTGGGAAATTTTCCACATAACTACAGATCACTGATTATTATTCAGTAACATTTACAGTGCTATAAAAATATTTAATATAATCAATATTTTACAACTTTGTTTCAGTTTAATCCTCTGAAAACCTACAACTTATAGCTCCACCTATCCCCATCTAACCCTGACAAGAGCTGCATGTCCAAATTCTTTCACACTCTCGCTCCAAGGTTTGGTGAAAAGGTATCAGCCCTGTACCATGGTCTTGCAGTTACTTTGTTCACCATTTTTCAGTTTTGTTATCAATCATGTGATCAATCTTCATCGGTCATTAGACACGCCAACGCTACAGATGCTCCCAGGTCGGCACGTTGATGCTCTATTATGTTATTACCATTGTCTGGGCAACCACGTTTCAAGTCAACATTCAGCCAGTCATTCAGCGTGGCGTCCCTGGAAGGCACAGGGCCCGAGCAGATCCGGTACCAACACCGGTATTTCAAAGAGCAACCAGAACCACCTGTTTAAAGGAGATGCTAACAGCACAAAGTCTCTCCCAGCACTGGATTCTACTAAAATTAGCTCTCAATCAACATCTCCTTCATTGAAACAAAGTAAAAACAGTCTGACAGCATGTCAAAGTGACATACCCTATCTGCTAAGGAGGAAGTGGCTTAGAGGAGGGTGCTGTCCAAGCTTACATCCATCATGGAGAACACCTTCCACCCTCTGCACCAGACTGTAGAGGAGCTGAGCAGCTCATTTAGTGAAATAATTTTATACCCTGTTTGTAAAAAGAAGCACTACCACAGGTAATTCATCCCTGCTGCCACCAGACTATACAATGCCACACTACAACCGCAATAACATGGCAATATCTAATGTGCAATTACTATTTCATACCCTGTGCACTAACCTCTTATATATGCATATATGTATATATGCACATTTTAGATAGCTGTTTCAAAGATCCTAATCTTTTAATTAACCAACCTAATAGTAGTGTTGCACCAATACCGATACCAGTATAGGGCGGGGCCCCAATCCAGCACTAAAATGGTGGTATCGGTATTGGAGAGTACCAACAAACAGGGCACTGATACCATTTTGAAAGCCAAAAGTTTATTCAACTATTGTCACCCATTCCAGGCAATACAAAGTTCTACTGGATTCACTTTCTATTAGTCTTTTTCCTGCTTCACAAAGGTAGGATGCAACTTGACAAAGCCATGATGGTAATTATTCTGCATCCAAGTAGGATGCAGTTCTTCATATATGCACACACATCAATTTCAAACTGTATTGGTATCAGCTGATACCGAACAGCCAGGCATCGGGTATCGGTATCGGGGCCAAAAAATGGCATTAGTGCAACAACACCTAATAGGTTCCTGTTTTTATATATTTTATATGTAAGAAAACATTTTTGGTAATTCAGTCAGTCTTTAATACATCTAGAACAATAAACTGTTAAAATAAAATATGAAGCCCTTCATGTTTCCAGAATTAAGGCCAGTCAGCTTTAAATTAATCAATTACTTGCATCTCTTCTTTATATGTATAAAAAAATAAAGGGTGAAGTAATTAAATGTATTTTAGAGGGTCTTGGGTGTCTTGTAATCTTGTTTTTTCTGTAAATGTTTGAGATTTCCTGCTTAAGAAAGGAATTTGACTCTGACTTCGATTTTATTTTGAAAAAGAATTCTAACTGGATAAGGACTTTAACTGTTTAAAACAGTACATAAAAGAACAGAAACATAGAAATCACTGATTCCCACAGTTTTCAAACCGAGGTCACAATCATTTAGTCCCGAAGCAAAATTTCTGTCTTACTTTGAACATATCTTTATTCCACGTGCAGTAGTGATCGTAGTTGTAGTAGTAGTCGTTGTCTTTTCCGTCACAGAAATACCAGGCGTAAAGCTTTGCCTCATATATGCTGTAGAGCACAATGGCAACAATGGCCGTAGCAGCTCCAGCAATGCTGAAAATCACATTGAGGACGATCTGAAAGATACGATAAATCACTTTATGTACAAAAACCCAATAATGTATTTATGTAATGAAATCAAAGAAAAAAGCTGAACAAAGAAACGTGTTCATCTAATCACTCACCAGGCATGGACTCGGATACTTCTCAGACAGAAGGCACAAGATCCCGAACACAATGAACTGGAAAAAACGATAGAAAGGAAAATCTAAACAACCTAAACACTTTACATAGAAAATAAAACTAAAAATCATGTAGGAGAAACACACGTTACGGCGCCTAATGGTTGATTACTGGAATTGAGGAGTAAATAGTCTTCAATGAGAGATTGATCCACAGATGAAATCATAGAAGCTGAATTCTGCCTCAAAATTCTCCAAATTCCACCAAAAGAAAACTATTTTTCTCGCTCCACAGCTGTGAGAAGAAAATTGCATCATCATTTTGTTCCCTGTGTTGAGCTTTTTGATCTCTGTCCTGCCAAAAGGTCACACATTCACAAAGAAAGCACTCTCCACAGCATTTTGAATGTTAGATGCATTCTGATTCTATCCCATACGGCCCCTAATATGTCCCCTGCATTAGTCCATCATGCTTCTCTTTTCATGCATCCTCTAGATTCTCTCTAATGCTTTGTTAAAATCAAACATGCTTTAAGCAGCAGAAGCAGCCGTTTTACATGCAAAGTCAATGGTTGATGCAAATCAAGGCGCATTAAAAGATGCGATTTTCTCCTCTCTGAGCAGCATTTTCTCGTGCATGTGTGATTTTCCTGTTTGGTGGTAGATAAACAATGCGCAGAAGTAGTTTAACATAAATGCCATTATGTTTATTTTGCTTGTGGGCGCTTTGAAATAAATGTGACACCATACAGCTGCCTCAGGCCCGCTCGCCTCTTGTTTTTTTTCCGCCTACTGTTGGTGGCGGCTGGAAGTAGATGTTAGTGTTTTTTTAGGTATGTGGTACAAACTGCAGGCACCAGAAAAATAAAGGCAGGTTTTGACATTTTAAGTTAATTTAGGCGTTAATAAACAGTTTCAGAGGAGTGATCATAGCGCTCTGCATCAGCAGTGCTGTGTCTGTCTCCCTGCCAGCTCCCAGATCAGCTTCTCTGATTGATTCATGTGGGGAATTGAGCAGCAAAATTTATAATTTTCCAACTCCAGCACCACGTGCCTCAGAAGCTCATGATGCGCTGCTCCTGCTGCTCTAGACTCGCTGCAGGACCTTTGATGCGCCTTGATGTGCGTCGGCCGTATACTGATGCTTCTGCTGCTTAAAGCGCGATAGGTTTGAACGTAGCATAAGGCTCACAATCTGAAATGCATCAGTTTGCTCACCAGAGATCCAATAGGGTAATAGGAATCCAGATACCAAGGAGAACGGTATGCCAGTCTCACAACGGTGCCGAGGCCAATATTAAGCAGGCCAATCATGATCTGAATTGCCTGTCGACAAAAAAAGGAAAAAAGAGATTTTATAATGAAATAACTGTCTTTGCATAATTTATTTTTGGTAAAAATAACAAAAAATACATTCTATAAAATAAAACAGCTAAAAAAACAAATTTGTGGCAAAACATTTCTAAGAACAAATCCAGTTTAAACTGTCATTAGTGTATTTTACTTTATGCATAGCAGTGTACCTGTATACGGAGGAGGGATGTCAATATATGTATACTCTGAAAAGTAACTAGAATACTAGAACGCTGTATTCAGATGCGATACTGATTTCATGTATCAATACCAAAGCCGTTTGAAAGGATGCACTGATATGAACATATTGGGTCAGTAGTAGCGGAATATTGCAAAAATTAGAAATATCCTGTCCAGGGTTGATGCTGAAAACTTGGCCATGCATTTGTTACTTCAAATCCAGTTTGTGTGGGTTGTGCTTTTTGTTTGTTTTCCCTCCACCACCAGGTGGCTCCCGGTTCTTGTTGGCCTCCTCACACACCTGCAGATGGTTGCCTCATTACCGGAGGACTCTTAAGCTGCTGACTGCCACTGCCTTGATGCCAGAGTGTTTGCCAGTTTTGGGTACTCTAGCCAAGCTGAGTTTTGCTGAGTCAAACTGACTGTTCTTCACGTGAGTCTTAACCTTGTTGTTTTTGTCTTTTGCCTCTCGGCAGGAAGTCATCCTGCAAACTGGATGTTTTGACCTTCTCTCCCCTGGAAGGATTCTCTGAGCATCAAACTGAGCTGAGGATTCAAACTGGTGGTTTGGATCTACTTTTCCCCAAGGATTGTTTGGGCTTCTCTCTGAGCAGGGGATTAATCTCCACAAGAAACTGTTCAAGTACCACAGTGGCAGTCAGCTCCTCCGTTCCTCAAGGAAACACCACAACCTGGGTAAACCCTTTCTGCCCTTCAACGAGCAAGTCAATTACTGGAACAACCCACACCGACTGGATTCAACGAAAGCAACCTTTTTCTGGAAAAGTGAGTCCTGTTGCCTTTATTCCCTTCTTCAAATCAGAGACACAAATTTCCCACTTAGCCTGAACTAACCGCAGAATCTTCCCCTTCACTTTTCAGTCACGGTTTGACAGTGTTCAGAGCAGTACTTGACTCCTCTCTACCAACTCACAATAAACCTGTAAAATCTTTCCCTGGTCTCTCTGTTTTGGTTTACTGCATGTGGGTCAGATCTTTGGATAAATCATGACAGAGACAGAACACTCTGGCCAAACCATTGACCCCGCAGAAGCCATTCATAGAGCCATTAACCAGCAGCAAGCTGCTTTGACCAGACACGACAGCACCCTGGTTGAAATGGTCAATCAGCAGACTGAATTGAATCGCAGAGTAACCGACCTAACAGAAGCTGTTTGTTTTTCTCTGGGCCTTGGGTGAGCTAGCCCCACAGCAAGCTAACCAAGTAGTTTTTGCTTCCCCCCATTCTGAGTGTCAGCTGGCAAATCCTCTCAGGTTTGATGGAGATCCCAAGAAGCTCTGTGCATTCCTCATGCAATGTCTAGTTCAGTTCAACCATGTACCGAATAAGTTTCACCTGGATTCTACAAAGATCTCTTATATTATCTCATCTTACTTACCTAGCTCTGGATTGGGCAAGATGGGCAAGGTAAGATTTTCCTCTTTCTCTGATTATGGATGCACTTATGATCAATTTATCAAGGAATTCAAACTAACTTTTAACCAAGATTCTGACAAGACGCTAATATCTTGTGAGCTTCTAAGATTCACATCACGGCTGCTGCTTCAGGCTGGGATAAAACAGCCCTTAAGGGCGTTTTGTCTAACACACTAAATTACACTATTAAGGACGAACTAGCCACCCTTAATGAACCTGAAACACTCGAAGAACTAATCAATCTCTCAGTCTGTTTGGATAACCAGATTCGTGCATGTTCTAAGGAAAGAGGTTGTAAAACAGCCCCTTCAAAAATTCAGATAACTAACAGTCACTCCACTAAGCATCCAACCAACCCTTCTCCATCTGAACCTATGCAGAAGTCCTGAGCAAACACAGCACCATATGCGGGCTAAGCTTTGTCTGTACTGTGGAGAAGCAGGCCGCTTTGTAGCCACATGTCCTCTTTTGGGAAAAGCCAGTGTCCACCAGTAGAGAGGGGGCTACTGGCGGACCAGAAGATATCTCCCTCCTCACCTCGTCTACTCCTTCCCGCATCTCTATTGTTAAATAAGAGATCCCTCTCATTATCTGCAATTGATTCTGGTTGTGTACAGCATTTTATTGACACTGCTTTTTGCTCAACAGATGGGAATAGATTTTATCCCTCTACAGAACCCCCTTCATGTTTTCGCTTTTGGATGGCAGAGACCTGCCTCAGATGACCCACTAGACTATTCCTATTCAACTAACTGTTTCTGGGAACCATATTGAAAACATTTCTTTCTTTCTTTTCCCCACAGCCAACTCTGCTTTAACCTTGGGTTTTGAATAGCTCCATTCTCATAATCCCACCATCAATTGGACAAGCAGGCATGTTGATTCTTAGTCTGTTTATTGTCACTCTTACTGTCTCAGATCTGCTGTTCCCCCAGGTGTACAACCACCAGAGTTAAGTGAGATAGAAGCCATTGATCTCTCTTCCGTTCCTGCTGACTACCATGACCTCTCCCAGGTATTTAGCAGATCTAAAGCCTGTTCTCTGCCTCTCCACAGACCACACAACTGTGCAATTGACCTGCTTCCTGGAGCCCCCTTGCCCAGCAGTCGTCTTTCCAACATTTCTAAGCCGGAAGAGTAAGGCCAAGTGGAAAAATATATTGTTGAGTCCCTGGCAACTTGACCATCCTACCATCAGCCTCACACCTCTGAGCAGACCTTCGTGTTGCATGATGGCTCACTTCGGCCCTGTGGTATAGACTACAGAGGTTTGAATCTAACAAATCGTTAAAAACAAATACCCATTGCCCCTGTTGTCATCACCAGCCTTTGAACCTGCCCAAGGAGCCACTGTCTTCACTAAACTGGACCTCAGGAAACGCATACCACCTGCTCCAAAAAAGGGAGGGAGACGAATGGAAAACCGCCTTCAAAAACTCCCCATTGGTCACTTTGAGTATCCGGTCATGACTTTTTGGTTTACCTAACGCCTTCTTCTGCTTGTTTCCAGGCCCTGGTCAATGACGTTCTTGGGACTTTTTGAATATTTTTGTTTTTTGTATACATTGATGATATCCTTTTCCAAAAACTCAGAGTACAAGATCCATGTCCCAAGTCCTACAGCGCCTGCTTGAGAACAAACTTTTCGTGAAAGCAGAGAAGTGTGAGTTCCACAAGACCATCTGTTTCCCTTCCTTGATTCATCCCTTGAGGGCAGACAGGTAAGACCCACTGAGGAGAAAATAAGGCTCTTCTGGACTGGCCCACACCTGAGACCCGAAGCAAATTCAAAGTTTTCAATTTTGGCAAAATTTTACCGCAGGTTTATTCGCAACTACAGCCAAACTGCTTCCTTTCCCTTCCTGACTGCCCTTACTTCCACCAAGGTTCCTTTTGTTTTGTTCCCTAGAGGCTGAGGCAGCAGCCTTTTGTCCGTTTAAAGAGACTCTTGCTAATGCTCCTGTTCTCACCAAACAGATCTCTTCAGACAGTTTGTGGTGGAAGTTGGATGCCTCAGATTCTGAGTTGGAGCCGCTTCCCAAGTTTTCGGCACGATGATAAGTTACACCCTGTGCCTTTTTCTCCTCGCAGACTCTCCTTCGAATGAAATTACGGCGTCGGTGATTGTGCTTTAGCCATGTAAAATTGGCTCTGGGGGAATGGAGACACTGGCTAGAGGGAGCTTCACATCCAG
The DNA here is from genome assembly GCA_018398635.1 of Cyprinodon brontotheroides. Classification (NCBI taxonomy): domain Eukaryota; kingdom Metazoa; phylum Chordata; class Actinopteri; order Cyprinodontiformes; family Cyprinodontidae; genus Cyprinodon; species Cyprinodon brontotheroides. The sequence continues at coordinate 1,181,409 of JAGKQL010000029.1, forward strand.
TTTAGGTTTGGACAGATCACAAGAACCTCTCATATATCCCATCAGTCAAGAGACTCAACCCCTGCCAATCCCGCTGGTCACTATTTTTCTCCCGGTTTAACCTCTCTATTTCCTTCCGCCCTGGCTTTCGGAACGTCAAATGTGCTTTCACGGCAGTTTGCCTCGGATGAATCTGAAGAGTTGCCGCAGTAACCTGGGAGATTGAAGATCTTGTTAAGCAGGCCCAAATATCTGAACCTGACCCCGGTACCGGACCACCCAACAAAATTTATGTTCCTTCCTCCATTCGTGCTCGTGTGATAAACTGGCTTCACACCTCTTAAGTTTTGTTGCCCATCCAGGAATCAGCCGAACTGTGGCCCACATCAGTCGACGTTTTTGGTGGCCCTCCTTATTGAAGGATGTTAAGAAGTTTGCCTTGGCCTGCCCCACCTGCGCTCGTAACAAGCCCTCTCATCAACCCCCCCAAGGCCTGCCTTCTTGTTCCTCTGAGAAATCTCCCTACAGCTATGGAAATAGCCCAGCTTCTGGTCAAGCATGTTTTTTGTCTCCATGGACTCCCACAGGACATTCTATCTGACCACGGCCCGCAGTTCATCTCCCAGGTATGGAGATGTTTTTATTCGGCTCTAGGTGCCAAGGTCTCTCTCAATTCAGGTTACCACCCCCAATCCAATGGCCAGGTGGAGCGTATGAAGAGTTGGAAGCCAGCCTTAGATGTCTCACAACTACTGATCCCTCTGAGTGGAGTCAATTCCTTCCATGGGTAGAATACACCCACAGCACTAGCTTCACCTCTGGCAATGGACTATTCCCTTCCGAGGCGTCGATTGGGTACCAGCCACCCCTCTTTCTGGACAAAGAGGCAGCCATCGCCGTACCCTCCATTCAGCACCACATCTGCCGTTGACGGCTCTGGGAAGGACCTCTGAGCAAAACCAGAGATGGGCCAATCGCAGGAGGAGGGTTGCCCCTTCCTATCCTTTAGTAGGGTAGAGCAGTAAAGCTTCTGACCTTAACATTACTTTTACTTTTATAATTTAAGTAGTTTTAAAAACTGTACTTTTACTCTTTTACTGTAATAAAAAGCTGAAGTCGATCCTCTAACTTTTACAAAAGCAGGATTTATACTTCTACTGTAGTAACACACATGGATACTTTTAACACCTCTCCCTGGTGTTCTTCTCTATGAAGTGCAGTAAAACTCTAAGCCCTCTATATCCCATTTCTTACAAACTCTGAAATTAAACATTCTTTAAAAACTGTTAAATTTAGACAAAATGAAATGAATCGAGCATCTGAAGCTGGAAAGGTTGCAGCTCACCCCGAGCACAGTCAGAGACTTCCTCTGGGTTGTCCTCAGCTTCTGGGACACGGAGCAGCACACCGGGCTGTAGCACAGGCTCTTCAGGATCTGGACACAGAGGAGGCCAGGGGCTATCAGGGTCAGAGGTCAGGGTGAACACAGTCACCCCGTCGGTCTTGCTCATGGTCACAGACATCTTTTCTGCTCCTGGTAACTATAGATTGCACAAACATTTTAGATAAGCATCATCATTAAAAACATGTTGAATGACATAAATGTGTTATAAAAAAGTGTTAATAGCTCTTCAATGTTTCTGCTTTTCTGACTTTATATTTTGAACACAAATATGCTCTAGTTTTTATGAAAATTAAAGATAGATAACAAAGCAAAGTAGTGCATTAAAGTCAACCAAGGTGGCCTTACAAATAAAGCTGGAAAGATTCAAAACATATTTATACATTTAAACCTTTTTAGGGCAAGTAACCATTTTTGATCGCTTGCATATCCCTTATAAATGGAGCCCCTCCCATCCCTCAGTGAAATCTAAAAGCACAAGATCTATATCCAGCCATTAAGCAAAGATCCTGCAACATGACTGTCAACATATTCTCATTAAGAGTGCGTATGAAATCGTATCAAAAGTTATGCACACTATTTCGCACGCTTTTTGACGCTTATCCTCAAAACGCACACAACAGATCAGTACACATGCGAAAAAAGCAGATCCAAGGACGGACGTAAAAATGGGAAAAAACAGTGCAACGTCACTTATTCATGTCTCTAACTACGTTGCTTGCTGTTTTATATCCTTAGGTTAGGACAATCGTCAGGGTTAGGGCTAATTGTAACTTATATCTCTATATTCTCAGAATTGAGCGCCAGATGCGCGCATGCGCATACGACAATAAAAAACGCCCAATATCGCATCGAAATTACGGTAGCATTAACTTTTCGTATCATTTCACATCGCACTCATAATGAAAAATAGGTTGTGACTGTGCATCTTATGCCAAGATTTAATCAATTAGATGAGCTCCTTAAATGATTTATTACCTACTGGAAATTAAGTCAAGAAAAAAGGTAAAAAGCTAATTGAAAAGTTAAAGGTAAAGCTAAAAAGATAATAAGCCTAGTTAACAATTATATTTTGGTTTATAAACTAAAAAACTGTAAGTGGCAGTATCAACATTAATGTCTCTAGGGTAATGCTGGATCATTAAAAATGTTTTCCTTTCATTCTCAGAGTCTTTCTAATGAATTTCTTATAGAAGCTATTTTGTTATTTTTCGGGCAGGTTGGCATTTCTTGTTATTACAGTGACATTAGTTTTTGCCATCAAAATATCCATATTTTTTAATGTGCTTTGTACATACATCAACTAGTGATGCAACCTGGACACATCATCAGTGATATTACCTGGTATCATAGAGTGTTTCAGGTCTTTCAAACATCATACACTCTCCTCCAGGCGACCCAGCCAGGGTTGATCAGTCCCCAGCTTTGTCCAGGTAGCGCTACCCTACCCGCGGATCTCCTCTCCTGATCCACAACCACAGCGAGGCAACCTCTGCTGCCTCTGTGGCCTCACTTAGTGGCCCTGCGGCTTTGCTGGCCCTGTGATGCCCAGCATGCTGTACACCCTACAGAGGACTGGCCAGCAGCAAACCCTCTGCATCCCACTCAATGGGCCGCACCCCCTTGCTGCGCCACCCATTGAGCGACACTGCTCCACCAGATGGCTGTACTTAGCCTCTTTCTCTCGTTGGCCTCCCTCGATGCGGTCTTCCCAGAGGACGTGAGCTCAAACACAACCTGCTTCCATGTTGCTGAGAGTCAGCACCGCGTCACAGCTTTAGTGATGTTATGGCCACATTTTTCTGGGAACTTCAGTTGTTTCCCCAAGTCTGCCATCAGCTCTCCAATCCTGTGCCATTGTGAGCAGGCCAGAGGAAGAAGACCCTGGCAGCAGCTGGGTGGTCCTTCTCCAGCTCTGATGAAGGGAGATAGTCTTCTTCATAGGCGGGGACTGCAGTGGGCTATTCCACTGCAGATGGTGATTCGCTATGGCCTTCAAGACCTGGTCATGACACCAGCGATGGCGCCCCTCCCCTCAGGCTCCTCGGACAGCAGCTCAAGGCGTGCTCCAGGGTCCCTCTCTTCTGGCTGGGGCACACGCTGGTGACTCCCACCTTCCCTAACAGAACAGGTTAGGCCGGGCTTGGCAATACGTTATATACAGCCCTGGATCAGGAATTTTATGCGCTGGGGCTGGGCTTTCCACAGCTCAGTCCGCGTGACTTTTCGCGGCTCTGCTGCTGCTTGCTCCCGATCGCTCCAGGCTCCCTGCTGCCGCGTTCCAAGCACCTGCCGGACCGCTCTTCTTCCACTGCTGCCCGCACTTCTTCCTGGAGCAGTGTTCTCCTCCCTCTTCTCTTTTTGCCTTCCCCGCAGCAAGGTGTTGTGCTGCTAGGAGCCTGCTTTCTTCCCGACCACTGCCCCACCAGAGTCTGTGCAGGGCCATGACTCCGCCAACTTCCCACAGCCTCTGCCGCCTTCCACTTCCGCCCGTCCGGACCTCGATACCAGCCTGAAGAACTTTGGGTCACACCTGAAGCTCTCTGTGTTGCAGCACCTCCCCTAGTTAGAGCTCACCTTGGTCCCTCATTCAGGCCGCTGAAGGGGGAGCTTCAGCATGTTGTTCTTTCGTATGGGGGCTGGCGTGCTGCTCGAGCTCCAGCGGTACGCAGCCACTTCCGCGGGGAACCTGCTGACTCTCCCACCAAAGCCCTCAACTGTGGGGAGGTGGGACCTCATACACAAGGGAGGGGGGCCAGGGAGAATCGCTGGAAGGGGTGCCATGTTGAGGTACCCAGGCCTTGAACTTGCCAGGTAAGACCTGATTTGTCCACCGTGGCTAGCCAAGCCTCAGATGTGATTGGTCCGTTGATGGCTGCTGTGTGTCTCTCAGGCTGCAGTTGAAAACTTTCCCCAGGCTTTCACCGGCTTATGGGTGATGGATGGTATCTGGGTGCCGCCAAGTGTAAAGATAAACTTGTTGGTGACTTTTCCTCTCTTTTAGCACAAAGGATCTCGATTTAGCCGGGCTTAAGGTCATGCGGGGCAGGTGGTCAGTTCTTCCAAGCCCCTTCAAGATCCACCTGCTCCTGACATTTGATGTTTGTCGCGGTCAGGTGCCGTGATGAAGGCCCTGATGGGCTGCCTGACACCAGACTTGGTTAGGGGCCCTCTGCACTGAACCTGGGTGGACCGTAGCATGTTCGCAGCAAGTCGAAGAGGATCCTGAAATGGTACATCGGTGATGATTCCCTTCTCCAGCTTGTGCCAGTCCGATGTTATGGATCCTGCTGCAACCCTCAGACTGAACCTGTTATAATAGTCAGAATGGGGTTTCTGAACTGGCGCTGGGACATGGTGGCCCAGTGTCCGCTCGGCGAGCTTATGGGTATGGATCCATATGCGTTAGCAAGGTCCAACCACAGCCTGACTAAGTCTCCCTTGCTCTCTCTGGCTTCCCTGTCAGCTGGTGACCACGCCATTGTGCTCAGACACCCTGGTGTCTTTGGGATCCCCTCCCTTCTGAACGACGGTGTGATGTAGGAGTTCCTGAGGTGGTCGTCAGTTAGGCGCCTTACCACAATGCGGGAAGAAATAATTTCCCTTCAACACTGAGCGGGAAGATGGTTCTAAACTGATGTCGTGTTTGTAGACCCTTCCTCGCCGGAATCCATACACCTTCTGCAAATCACAGCCACTGCTCAGCAATCTTTTCCCTCCCTCCAAATTACCTTCAAAATCCTCCAGAGCCTGTGGAGTAACTTTGGGCAGTTCTTGTATGCCTGCTTGTAAGGTACCCCACTAGGTCGGGGCTGAGCTTGATCTTGCCTTTTTTATGACTACCTCCTGGATTTCCTTCCAGCTGGAGCTCCCTCCCCGCCGAGAAAGTCCACCGTTGGTGCTGGTGGCTCAATCCCAGAAGTGGCAGTCTCCCCAGGTCTTGCTCCCTGGATTAAATCTCCATAGGTTGCAGCCAGGTGATGGTCTCTACCTCTGCTCTGGAACAGGTAAAGTTGACCACTGGTTTCTGCCCCCAGCAGCTGCCGTAAACCAAAGCGGGTTTGCTAGAAGGCTGTAGCCTTCCTGGCTCTTTCCTTCCTTCTTCTCCTATGCCACTCAGCCCTCCTCCAAAGTCAGGGGCTTCTTTCGAGGTATGTCGCGCAGCTCTGAGGAGGCCCCCTCTCCTCCTCTCTCTTGCCTGCTTAAACTGCCGCCTCAGGACCCTCAGTTCCTTCCTGAGCTGGTGGATCTTGTGTGCTCGATTACTCATGGTGTAGGGCAGTCTCCCTGCTTTCTTCTCCTCCAGGCCAAATCTCTCAGCTCCCCTAATGCTGATGATGATGTAGGTCATGGTCTGGAGGCATACGATCGACTTCCCCTTGGCTGTTGCTAAAGATGGAGTTGGTGACCTCATCAAACTGGCCACTCATACTCCCTGGGCCATCTAACCCGGCGATGTTATGATGGTCTGTGTGGGTTTACCCAAGGGGCTTGTACCACTTGGGTAAAAAAAGTATTCAACCGTTCATCCCAGTTAAATAAAGAAGTCGATGGATTTCACTCAGTCGGGAAATTTATTTTTCATATGTATCTTTGCAAAGAGAAGAGTAGACATTCATCCCTTGCGTGCTCTGTATTCAGGCAATGTTCTGATCTGGGCAGCGTTGGTTCCCCCTTAATTTGGAATGGAAGTCACAGTCAAAACAAATTACGAACACTTTGGTTAAACATGTTATAAATAAGGATGAGAAAGTCACACGAAACTTTGTTTTGTGTAGAAGCTATGTCTGGTCTACAAACACCCACATGCAGGGGGGCATTGTCGGCCTTGCAGGTGAAACAGACTGAGTGAAAACTTTTTATAGTGAGTAAATAGGATGGATTAATATATGAAATAAAAGAGAAATCTAAATTTTCTGACCACAAATGTTACAAAAGGTAATAAGGTCTTGTCCTGGATTCCAATAACACTATTGGCTTGAAATTCTGATTTTTCAAAGTATTTCACTGAGCCCCTATAAAGGGACAAGTGTAAATATTACAACATATATAAAATATGTATTTACATGTTGCAGCGATATTTAGTATTATTGAGCTAAAAGTGTGGGGAAAACATGAACATTACAAAAAAAAGATCAATTATGAAAGTATGGATTTGGTCAAATTTTAAAACAAACGATTCGATGTTGAAAGCTAAAAACAAGTAATTAAGTAAATATTTATTTCTATAGCACCTTTCACAGACATTGAGGTAACAAAGTGTTGCTCAAAATTACAATACTAATAAAAATACATTTACAGTCACAAAGGGCATGGTCATAAAAAAAAACCTAATCTAATAGAATTAAAATGCTTTCTTAAACAAATAGGTTTTCAGTTCGCTCATAAAATCAATAGGCTTTCAAAAAGAGGTTTTAAGAAGAGAGGGATGATTGATGCATTGTAATAATATTACGTTGATGTTATGAGATGAGCCGAGGCTTCGGCGTGTCTAGTGATGGAGGCGTATCGAGGCTTCACTGAAGGGGTTTCTCTTTCCAGAAAGAGATTTCTCAATTCAGACTGTCTGCATTGCAGCAATGCTACTGCGGTATGGGATGCCCTTAATAAAACTAAACAGTCAAAATATTTATGGCTATTTAGCGTCTTTTAAAAAAATAAAGGGGTTATTTTTTTCCAAGTCATTTTCACTATGTCATTCATTAATTTATAAAAAATCCTACGCCGCGAGGGAACAGAATTTCATACAATACACAGAAAAAAAGATGTCCAGAGCTTCACATACCTGTGATATAAACAGCTAGAGGTGACAACTTCTTCCTCTGTGCAGTGATGCTGCAGACTGCTTTTCTGATCTGCTCCAGATCTGCTAGGGACCCCACCCCTTCTTATGAAGTCAACATATGGCAACACCACTTTCGAACAAACTGTATAGCACTTTCGTTTCTTAAGGGATCAAATCTCTTTTGCAGTCTCAGCGCATTATTATCCAAATTTGCTATTATTTTTCATTTTTTTCACATCTGTGATCTAAAGTAGCCAAAGTAGAAACAATCATTGTCAGTTTTGAAGGAAAGTACTGCCTTCTAAGGCTGAGCCCTGCCATTTAACAAGGAGGAAAAAAGTATCAGTTTATCTATGAGGGTTCGTTTGTATCAAAAAATAAGCAGATGTAAAATGTCTAAATGTTAGCTGTTGTTGCATATGTGTTCTCTGCATGTCTAATATTTACATATGTAGAGGTTGTATATGACAATATTGTATATGTAAATGCTGTGTATGTCTATGTTGCATATGTAGATGCTTACTAGGGGTAATAGGCCAATGAACTTGGTGGTTTTATGAAAGCCATTTATAACTGGTAATACATATCTTTGGAGGACATTTAAAATTATCAAAATGCTACCCATAATTCAAAAAAGGGTTAGCATAAATAATAGGCCTCAATAATAATGCATTTTTTGATGTTTTAAAAAATTATCAAAATGCCACCTTTTTTATTCAGAGGCTCTGGGGTATGGCCTAATGCAGCCCCTAGTGGCGAAAAATTGTTCAGTTAGATGAGCAGCAGCGAAAACCCGGTGATCAGACACTAGATACCATATAGAGCACTTTGAATCCTTCGATGTGAGATCACATTTATTCTAGGACAGAATGTGGGGTCCCTTGGAGTTATTTTTAAAGTTTTAAGCCTATAAATTTCACATTACCCCCATTATCAGTAAGCTATTTCAGCCCGCATCCTCTTTTCCTCCTTTTGCTGTCCTAATTAATGCCTGAAGTAAATACGAGATTAGCCCGCAATCTAAGCATCTTGGGCTATTGATAATGAAAAAGACAATTTTTTGTCATTTCTAATAAACACACTAAAAAATCTACTTCATTGTTTTATAATGGCGGGGAACAGGTATCACAGACCAGCGACAAGAAGCAACAACGGACCAACAACAAGGATAACGACATGGACCAGCGACAAGAACCAACAGCTGAGCAAATGCATTAACCATTGCAGCATCATATGCATTATAGACATATGCAGCATCTACATATCCATTATAGACATATGCAAATATAGGCATATGCAGCATCTACATATGCAACAAATACATGTGCAACTTATACATGTACGAAGACAACACACATGGCACAACATCAACAACATCTAGACATTTTACATCTTTGCTAATTTTTTGATACAAATGGAACTTCATATCAAGTTGGAATGCTTATTACAGCACTTATTATTTTTCTCTTTTTATTTTTTAGGACTAGCTTAGTCCGCCCAGTTTTCAACTGATTTGAACAATTTTGGTATCAAAAGCGTTCAGCTTGTTCAGGGAGACCCTCTGCTATGTCTTTTTGGTAAAGATATTTTTTGTAGTTTTTCACGATTCACAGCTTTTTCTGCAATTTTTGTCCCCATTGAAATGCATGTAGAAATTCTCAGATTTCAGCGAATTCTGCTAAAACTTCACCATATTTGACCTTTAACTTCTTCATCATACTTTCATCTAGAAACACCATTGAACTTTTAAAATGTTCTCCAAACATTCCAACTATTTTTCTGTTTAAGTCAGTCAGTTTTTTTATAGCTTTTTACAGTTTTTTAAAATTGTGATTTAAATTTTATAAAAAAGTTTCAGGTTTTCAATTTTATAATGGAAGTCTACAGGCGATTTTCTTCAAGTGCCAAGTCGTGCTGTAGCTTTTGAGCTGTTCTGGCTTTTCAAACAAGAAATTGTTCTCACTCACTCATTTTCACTCAACCCACATAAATTTTTACATCAAAAAATGTAGGGTATTTTTGTCAGGACTCAGGAAATTTAACCCTCAACTGTGTGGGATTTACAGTTTTCCTGCAGTTTTGCCCAGACCACCTAAGAAGTCCACACTAATAGAAATAGAATGAGAGACTTTCCAAAAATCACATCCAAAAATCTCAAAATGAGACATATATTTTCGTATCGCTCCCAGTTCTTAACCATTTAATTAACTAACATGAAATTATATTCACCATCTTCAGAGGCTCCTAGCACTCACATTGAAGGAATTCTTCAATATCATTTATGGTTTAGCTGTTTAGCTGACTTGTTCAGGGCATAGGGAAAACGTTGATTCTGAGAAAATCATCAGACTCATAAAAACACATTTTTCATCGGCCACCGTACAAATAGTTTTTAGTATCAACAATGAAAAGCGGCACAATCGAAGCTGGAGGGATGTCTGACGCCCACAGTGAAACAATTTTTTTGATACCATTTAGGGCTTTGGCTCACTACTCATTTGTTCGAGGGGTTTTTCAGCACCTGAAAGCTCAGTGAAGCTTTCGAGGAGCCGTATGTAATCCAATGAGACAAGTAGCAGGAGTGACAAACCTTTGTATTCTCCCATTAAGGTGGAATGAGCTTGTGAGCCATGAAAGTTACCCCTAAATCGGAGATTGCAAAGGATTACCGCCTTTAGACCAAAATCATTTTAGATACCATTTTACGGTTTGCCTTCAGCACTCAAGCTTGTTCGGAGCTGCTTTTTCCCATTCAAAAAGCCTGAGAGCTAAGGAATGATAGTGCTGCGCATTTCTCTGTCACTGACAGGCTCGTTAAGCGTCGTCAAGGTAACCGAGCTTCAAAGGGATTTTACCTCTGCCACTTTATACACCACATATTAATCTAATGAGGGGGCAAAACACTGATTTAACATTTGGAAATCGATACTATATGACTCCTTCCCATGAACCTTCCCATGACACTCAACCCTGCTACAGTTTCAAAATAAGACTATGGGGACCTTACAAAATAAAAGTCTCTACATAATAAACATATATTTTCTGCAGCATATGGCTCAACACTATGACCCAAACTCAACCACTTTTAAAAAATTTGACTCTAGAGGGCTTTTCAAAACACACCAAATGGCCAATTTCAAAATAAAAGCCTCCCATTGCCACTTCATCTATTGACCTAATAACAGGTAAAAAGAGCGATTTAACGATTGGAAATTCATCAAGTATCACTGCTGGGTCTCAACCTTTCCCAAACACACAACCTGCAAGACTTTCAAAATAAGACTTCAGGGACCCTACAAAATCAAAGTCTGTATATATAATGTAGGAATTAATTGACGCGAAACGGTTCAGCATTATGACCCAAACTCCACCAGCTTTCTTGTTTCTAGTAGTATCTGTGACCTTTTTCAAAACAAAAACCGCAGAGCAAATTTCACAATAAAAGTCTCCCATTTAATAATACAGCAACTATTCACCTAATAACATGGAAAACCAGTGATTTAACAGAACGAAATGGATTCTAAATCACTGCTGGGCATGACCCTTCACTTGACACAAACCGGCAGACTTTCACAAAATAAAGACTATAGGGACTCTGCCAAATAAACTCCTCCTTTGCACACCTCATTCACAGCCGTAGGGATCTTCAGAAGGCCATGACCCTAACTCAACCAATTTCTTCAAAGTACACTACCAAGGCCTCCTGTTGACAAGTCCACATTTCTTAATGAAGCTCTAGCATTTCCACTCAAATAAAAGTGCATCTGCTAACCTCGTGAAGCCTCTTCGTGAAGCAGATGCTTCACCTCTGTCAACCCCCAGGTAAACAGATACTTTCTTCTGTTTGATCAACTTTAACTAGATCTATTGCTTTTAAATGAGTGTGTTTCTGCCATTATTTGCCAAATGATTCTATCCTACAAAATCCTCAGATGATTCAACTGTTTTCTGCTGTTTGAAGTTTCAGATTATTTTCTATCACATTTTCATATGTTCTTCAGCTAATTTCTGCTTCTTTTCCTTATGCAGTTTCTTTAGCTAATTTTTCTTTTTTTCATTCAGCATAAAAAAGCATTTCCACTTTTCATTTTCCAGCTGTGAGCTCCAACCTTGGGATGGTTAGAGGCTTTAGAGGAGCCACTCTAGCCTTGCCAATAACAAAAGCTAAGTGAACTTGTTGGTACTTATTTGACATCCTCAAAGAGGAGACTGTGCCATAGCCATTTTTGCTTGCATCAGCAAAATGGTGGAGCTGTGCCGATTCCAGTTGTCCGAAACAATCAGGTTTGAGGCATCTCTTCACCTTGTAGTCTTTCAGCAAGCTCATGTTTCTCAACAAGTTAGAACACTTTTGATGGAGACTTTTAGGAATCCTCTCATCCCATCCAAGCTATAATTGGCAGAGTTCTTATAAGATCTGTTTGGCAGTAGGGATGACTGGAGCCAGCATTCCAAGTGGGTCATAATTTGAACTAACCATTGATAAGATCCCACGATGAGTAAGTGGCTTGTCTTGGAGCTGAATTTTGAATTTAATAAGTCCGTCTCAGTGCACCATTGCACACTTAGTGCTTGTTCGAAAGGCAAGATATCTTGGTCAAAATCCAGGTCTCTAATTTCCTTGGCTCGTTTCTCCTCAGCTATGGAGAAAATTTGCGTTTTGCTATTGCTGATCCACTTGTTCAGCTTAAAACCCCCTCTGGCACACAAACTACTCAGGTTTGAAGTGAGCATCAGTGCTTCATCATCATTTTCTACAGATTTGAGACAATCGTCTACGTAGAAGTTTCTAAGTACCGTAGAGATGGTTTCTGAGTTGAAGTCCACCAAGTTCTCCTTTGCACACTGCTGCAGGGCAAGGTTTGCACAACTTGATGAAGATGTAGCTCCAAATAAGTGGACAACCATTTTGATGAAGAACAGATCTGCTGGATGCTTTTCAGGTTTAGAGCTTTTAAAGTCCTAATATGTGATGATCCAAACTCAAGTGTTGGAGTTAGGTAGTGAAAACTCAGGTCAAATATCATTTAAAGGTTAATATATATATATTTATTAAGTTTAAGATTTGTGAGCCCTATAAAGAACGACATGTTTCATGTTTTATAACATAAAGATGGAAAAAACAGGTAGAATCCTTATTAGGTGCATTTCACTATGTAACATTTTACTGTTCGTTTTTATTAATTTTAGACTTTTATTACTCTTTATTATGAAAAATAAAAGCTTAAATCTAAAAAATTGCAAAAGATATAAATAGTGGTAAAACATTTTCATTTACCTGATCAGTTACTATTACAACATCTTTTCGATCAAGTTTTTTTTTTTGAAAATGCATTTTCTTTAAAAAAAAAAATCTATTTTAATTCTAATATTGGAGCAACTTCGAATCCATAAATGCATTCCATTAAGAATAATACATCAAACAACCATAAAATATTGTGAAATTGTGGATTTATTGATATTACTTTCTGATTTTTTATCCTCACGGAATGTCTTTAGGGATAGTATGTGGGCTTGTTTTTGTTATTGGGGCTTGGTACTCAATCTCTGAGTGTTGGGCTGATGATGAAATCTCCCTGTTGACCTTTTGTCCTGACTCCCCCTTGCCGCAGCATGTCAGTTGTACCTCATCAATTTCTAGTTGTGATAGGAGCTGCCGTTGGCGGCAGAGCTAGGAGCTCTAGAAACTGCCAAACAAAGACTCACCGCCCTGGCCACCCGTCTAAAGAGATACAAGGGAGAAGCAGAAGCCAGGGGAATAAACCAGATGTTCTCCAACAACCCATCCAAAGTGTGCTCACAGTGGCAGGGTAATAATACAAGATAAGATCCACCCAGGGCTGAGACTGAACAGTACTGGAGGAACATATGGGAGAAGGAGGCATCCCACAACACCAATGCTCAGTGGCTAGTGGATCTAAGAACAGATCACAGCAATCTCCCAGAACATGAACCAGTAACCGTTATAATGGCAGACGTCCAAGAGAGAGCGGCAGGTATAAAGAGCTGGACAGCACCAGGCCCTGACATGATCCACACCTACTGGCTGAAAAAAACTAACTGCACTTCATGCACACCTGCCAGCACAAATGAACCAACTTCTGATGGATGGGACCCACCCAGAATGGTTGACCCAAGGACGGACAATTCTGATCATGAAGGATCCCAGAAGGGAACAATTTATCCAACTACTGGCCAATAACTTGCCTCTGTACCACATGGAAGCTTCTGTCAGGCATCATAGCAGCTAAGATGGGTAGGCACATGGCTCAATACATGCACCCCTTCCCAAAAAGGGGAATACGCAGTAACACCAGAGGAGCCCCAAGCACCAGCTACTGGTGGATAGACAGTCACTTGAAACTGTAAGACCAGGCAGACAAATCTGTGCACTGCCTAGGATTGACTATAAGAAAGCCTACGACTCAATGCCACATGCATGGATACTTTAAGGAATGCTTGGAAATGTACAAGATCAACAGGACACTAATAAACCTTCATCAAGAACTCCAATTAAGCTGTGGAAAACAAGTCTGGAGGCCAACGCAAAGCCAATTCCCAAGTGACCATCAAGTGCGGCATATACCAGGGGGATGCACTCTGTCCCTCTTGCTGTTCTGCATAGGCCTGAAACCCCCAGCCAGATCATCACAAAGACTGGCTATGGATACAAATTCCGAAGAAAAATCATCAGTCACCTCCTCTACATGGATGGTATCTCAAGCTGTATGTCAGGAGTGAGCGAGACATCGACTCACCATCAACACTACAAGGATCTACAGCAGCGACATTGGAATGTCATTCGGACTGGACAAGCGGTCAGCAGGTCTCAAAGAGAGGGAACATGATCAGAACCGAGGGGGGTTGAACTACCAGAAGGCCACATTACAGATGTTCAGGACAGCTACAAATAACGATAATTGCCACAGGCTAAGGAAAACGACGAGGAGAAAGCAAGAAAGACAGCCAAAGCCAAATATCTACACAAGGGTTAGGCAGGTCCGGAAAAGTCAGCTGAATGGGACAAGAGACAAGACCTAAGCCATCAACACATATGCCCTGCCAGTGATCAGATACCCCGCTGGTATAATAAACTGGCCATAAGAGGAGATAGAGGCTACTGACATCAAGACGAGAAAGCTCCTCACAATGCATGGAAGGTTTCCCACCTCAAATCCAGCACCCTGAGACTGTATACCAAGCCTGGTGGAAGGGAGGCCGAGGGCTAGTGGAGTGTTAAGACCTCCAGGAGTACTTCAGAAAGATGGCCCCCAAAGACAAATGACTTGGCACTTTACATCTCAGACAGGAGAAAACCAAAAGTGAGGACAAGAAAGATGAAGGAGAACCATCATGGAGGGGACGAAGCGGCTGCCGCGGGTGTACTACCTGAACAAATGAGAAGAAGTGGCTGATATCAAAAAATCCTACCAGTGGCTGGACTGGAAGGACAGCACAGAGGCACTAATCATGGCAGCACAAGAACAGGCACTCGAGTACAAGATCAATAGAGGCCAGGGTCTACCACACCAGGCAGGACCCCCGATGCAGAGACTGTGCAAAGATGCCTCTGAAACAATACAGCACATAACAGCAGGATGTAAAATGCAGGCAGGAAGTGCATACATAGATCGCCATAACCAGGTAGCTGTCATAGTGTTTTTATGACAGAAATTGCGGAAAACAATTCGTGAAGTTTGACCAGCTAGAAGATCGAGGTGCGCAAGAATGCTGGGAACCTTTTTCTACTTGGATCCCCACTTTTTCGCCGCCATGTCCCTTTGTTGTCGGAGGGACATGCTGTAAGAGTATAACCAATCCTTTACGGGCTGGTTATACTCTTTTCAATCTCTTTTCAAGGATTCATACGTATTAGTGTCGTTCAGTAGAGTGATAATTTTGTCCTGGTAGTCTGAGGTGTTGAGGACTACGGTGCATCTTCCTTTGTCTGCTGGTAATATGGTGATGCTTTGGTCATGGCTCAGGGATTTTTTGGCTTTCATTTCCTGAAAGCCATAAGTCATAACATCCCTTTTTTTTATCTTGTGAATCATGTCGTCTCTAGCCGGACCTTACTGCCTTATAAAAAGTAGCTGGAGCATGATGATGCGGCATATTTGGATTCACAAAGAGATGGAGATATTTTTTACATTTAATTTGCCACGATGAGAACGATAGCCAAGAATGAAACATGGATATATCTAATGTGTTCACATCCATCGCTGCCATTTTATTTTTAAGTTATTGTGTTAACAAACACATTCATGTGCCATTTTAACAGAGGTGGAAAGAGTACTAAAAAATTTTAACTGAGTAAAAGTATCTTTACTTTGCCTAAATTCTACTCAGAGTAAAAAGTAAATTACCATTTCAAAATTTACTCAAATAAAAAGTACAAAATTACTTCATTTAAAATGTAATTGAGTAAAAGTTATGGATTACTTTGAGTTATTTAATGCACAAAAAGGATGAGTCATGAAAAAGGATCAAATTGAGCACAAGGTGTTTTAATCAATTTTAAGGCATATTTAGTGACATTCACACTTGCAAAAGATCAGCTAGGCTAAAGAACATACTTCCTCAAAGCACAAGGACAATTCACTATCTGAACCATAAAGTGCAAACTATTTTTCAATCCTACTTTCCAACAGACAACACCATGATAGGAATAAAGAAATTTAAACTACATTTTAAGAAGTTTCAAAATGCACACAAAATTAAATGCCCAAAAGATACCAGAATCAAACTAAAGCAACAGGATGCCGGCTTCAATCCTCATTTAATGATTTAGCTTGTACTTGTTTTACTTTGCAAGTGATTTTAACTGACACTTGTTTTTACATCAATTGTTTATATGTTTGAATTGTGTAAATAAAGTGCTGTTAAAAGTCAAAAGTCTTCTTCTATTTTTAAATGGCGATTAAGTGTCGGTTGCGTAACACAGGGGTTTAAATTTCCGGCTGCATTTAATTTTTTCACCATCAGTATTTTTTATTTTTTTTTACTCAGTAACGGATGGGGGTTTTAAATGTAGCGAAGGTTGAAATTTACTCGAGTAAAAGTAAAAATTACATATTTCCAAAACTACTCAGAAAATTACAAATTACTAATAAAAAGTACTCAATTACAGTAAAGTGAGTAAATGTAATTTGTTACTTTCCACCCTTGCATTTTAATTGTATTTAATTAATATAATTTAAGCTTTAATCTTCCCCTGACTATTGCATTTATTACATCATTTCAAAATACATAACAAACTGTTGTATCTCTGCTTCTGTCTCCTTGAACCCCAGTGGGCCTCAGCAGATGGCCGCTCACACTGAGCCTGGTTCTGCTGGAGGTTTCTTCCTGTTAAAAGGGAGTTTTTCCTCTCCATTGTCGCTACAAGCATGCTTAGTGTGAAGGATTGCCTTCCAGTCATGAGTCGATGCAATCAACTGGTTTTCCTTAGATAGAAAACTTTGAATCGATCAGCCTGGATGATCTGGTGAACTGGAAAGTGCCTTGAGATGACGTGTTGTGAATTGGTGCTATAGAAATAAACTGAACTGAACTGGATTTAATTGTCATAACCGTTTTAATTAGCTGTTTCGGCTAAGTGCTGCAAAGCTACAATTACACTTAAATTATAAAAATGTCACAAACCTAACAATCCACATTGATTACAATCTGCTGGAAGTACAGAAGGCAATAGAAAGGCATTACTTGGAGAAAAAATGCTACATGTTTAAAACTGTTATTCAATAACTGATGTGGCTTTTAATCCCATCGGAGACCAGAGCTGCTGGATTAAAGCTGAAGATGTTCAGGCTGCAGGCGAG
>JAGKQL010000029.1:1198895-1213883 GCA_018398635.1 Cyprinodon brontotheroides
AAAAATCACTGAATAAAAAAACAATCACTAAACTTATCTCCGGCATTGGCCAGTCATTTATGTGTTTGACCAAGTCATAATAGAACCCCGTCACAAAATATGTTTTGAATCTTTCCAGCTTTATTTGTAAGGCCACCTTGGTTGACTTTAATGCACTGCTTTGTTTTGTTATCTATCTTTAATTTTCATAAAAACTAGAGCATATTTGTGTTCAAAATATAAAGTCAGAGAAGCAGGAACATTGAAGAGCTATTAACACTTTTTTGTAACACATTTATGTCGTTCAACATGTTTTAAATGATGATGCTTATCTAAAATGTTTGTGCCATCTATAGTTCCTAGGAGCAGAAAAGATGTCTGTGGCCACGAGCAAGACCGACGGGGTGACTGTGTTCACCCTGACCTCTGACCCTGATAGCCCCTGGCCTCCTCTGTGTCAGATCCTGGGGAGAATGTGCTACAACCCGGTGGGCTGCTCTGTGTCCCAGAAGTTGAAGACAACCCAGAGGACGTCTCTGACTGTGCTCGGGGTGAGCTGCAACCTTTCCAGCTTCAGATGCTCGGTTCATTTCATTTTGTCTAAATTGAACTGTTTTTAAAGAATGTTTAATTTCAGAGTTTGTAAGAAATGGGAAATAGAGGGCTCAGAGTTTTAAAGGTACACTATGCAACCGGTGTTGATTTTCCAGCGAGGCTCCCCCCAGAGGGCGAAAGTAAAAGTGCACTGTCGTAAATATGCTCAGCTGTTCTCCTGGTTTCTCCGTCAAGCCAGGCGCGGTTGTTTTGAACTTAGCAGACAGGCGAACGCAACGAATGACTAACACAGTGAAAGTATGAACATGCACACAGAGAGAGAGAAACCATTCCAATGTTACTTACAATCGCATCAGCAGAAACGCGAGGTCCGCGTCAGCCTTGCAGCCTTCTTTTTCTTTTAGCTCTCGCCATTCGGAAAAAGCTTGCCCGATGTTCACCCGTGTACGACTCCTCTCTCTGTCCAGAGCCCTTTTCCTCTTTCTTGCCTGCTCCGACATGGGCTTTCGCTGTTTTCACGCTGGTTCCGCCATGATAACTGCACAAAGATCGCCACTGCATGCCTTTCACTGGGGGCGTGTAGCAGTTCTCGCCGTAAAGCAAGACCGACTCTGAGACTTCTCAGCCTGTGGGTGCGGGTCGAGGGATCCTGCAATTGCAAGTGCGGTATTTCCCCCATAGACCACCAGGGCGGCCGAGAATACCTTTGTTCAACCTGAAATGACTCATTTAATCATCCAAAACGTTATGGAATTAACCGAACAATGTTGCATAGTGTGCCTTTACTGCACTTCATAGAGAAGAACACCAGGGAGGGGTGTTAAAAGTATCCATGTGAATTACTACAGTAGAATAATAAATCCTGCTTTTGTAGAAGTTAGAGGATCAACTTCAGCTTTTTACTACAGTAAAAGGTTTCCCATTTTAGTAAGAAAACAAAGTATTTGTACGTTTTTTGTTACTTGACGCCTCTGGTTGTGCGTTCTTTACTCCGCATCGTGCGTTAAAACCTTGAAATCCCAAGCTCTTCGTTGTTTAATCTTTATATAACTAACATGTACATAAAAATACTTATTTCATTTTATAAATTAAACATATATTTAATAATTTTTGGCACATTCATTTCTTTAATAATACATTTCCTCATTATCCAATGTTAAAAAAAAAAATAACGTGAGTACATTTTTTACATTTTTCTATTTGTGATCCGTTTAATTTGCGCAATGGATTTTTTTTTTTTTCTTCTAAATTCCAAATGCTGGTTTATTTAGACATAGGAACTTACTATCAATGTCTTTGAGACCAACTGATTGATTAAAAATATTAAATTCATTAAATGGTTACTAAAATAATAAATTGATGTAGCCAACAATATATAGGATATCTAGCTCAACCCTGGACAGGAGATTTCTAATTTTTGCAATATTCCGCTACTATTGACCCACTATGTTCATATCAGTGCATCCTTTCAAACGGCTTTGGTATTGATACATGAAATCAGTATTGCATCTGAATACAGGGTTCTAGTATTCTAGTTACTTTTCAGAGTACACATATTTTGACAACCCTCCTCCGTATACAGGTACACTGCTATGCATAAAGAAAAATAAAAAAATAAACAAAAGTTTCAACTGGATTTGTTCTTAGAAATGTTTTACCACAAATTTGCTGTTTTAGCTGTTTTATTTTATAGAATGTCTTTTTTGTTATTATTACCAAAGATAAATTATGCAAGGACAGTTATTTTATTATAAATATCTCTTTTTTTGTCCACAGGCAATTCAGATCATGATTGGCCTGCTTAATATTGTCCTCGGCTCCATGGTGAGACTGGCATACCGTTCTCCTTGGTATCTGGATTCCTATTACCCTATTGGATCTCTGGTGAGCAAATTGATGCATTTCAGATTGTGAGCCTTATGCTACGTTCAAACCTATCGCGCTTTAAGCAGCAGAAGCATCAGTATACGGCCGACGCACATCAAGGCGCATCAAAGGTCCTGCAGCGAGTCTAGAGCAGCAGGAGCAGTGCATCATGAGCATGTGATGCTGGAGTTGGAAAATTTTTAATTTTGCTGCTCAATTCGTCACATGAACCAATCCAGAGAAGCTGATCTGGGAGCAGGCAGGGAGACAGACACAGCACTGCTGATGCAGAGCGCCATGATCACTCCTCTGAAACCGCTTTTATTAACGCCCTAAATTAACGTCAAAACATGCCTTTATTTCTCTGGTGCCTGCAGTTTGTACCACATACCTGAAAATAACTAACATCTACTTCCAGCCGCCACCAACAGTAGGCGGAAAAAAAACAAGAGGCGACCGGGCCTGAGGCAGCTGTATGGTGTCACATTTATTTCAAAGCCAACGAGCAAAATAAACATAATGGCATTTATGTTAAACTACTTCTGCGCATTGTTTATCTACCACCAAACAGGAAAATCACACATGCACGAGAAAATGACGCTCAAAGAGGAGAAAATCGCATCTTTTGATGCACCTTGATTTGCATCAACCATTGACTTTGCATGTAAAACGGCTGCTTCTGCTGCTTAAAGCATGTTTGATTTTAACGAAACATTAGAGATAATCTAGAGGATGCATGAAAAGAGAAGCATGATGGACTAATGCAGGGGACATATTAGGGGCCGTATGGGATAGAATCAGAATGCATCTAACGTTCAAAATGCTGTGGAGAGTGGTTTCTTTGTGAATGTGTGACCTTTTGGCAGGACAGGGATCAAAAAGCTCAACACAGGGAACAAAATTATGATGCAATTTTCTTCTCACAGCTGTGGAGCGAGAAACATTTTTTTCTTTTAGTGCAATTTGGAGAAGCTTGAGGCAGAATTCAGCTTCTATGATTTCATCTGTGGATCAATCTCTCATTGAAGACTATTTACTGCTCAATTGCATCAACCATTAGGCGCCGTAACGTGTGTTTCTCCTACATGATTTTTAGTTTTATTTTCGATGTGAAGTATTTAGGTTGTATAGATTTTCCTTTCTATCGTTTTTTCCAGTTGATTGTGTTCGGGATCGTGTGCCTTCTGTCTGAGAAGTATCCGAGTCCATGCCTGGTGAGTGATTAGATGAACACGTTCCTTTCTTCAGCTCTTCTTCTTTGATTTCATTACATAAATACATTATTGGGTTTTTGTACATAAAGTGATTCATTGTATTTTTCAGATCTTCCTCAATGTGATTTTCAGCATTGCTGGAGCTGCTACGGCCTTTGTTGCCATTGTGCTCTACAGCATATATGAGGCAAATCTTTACGCCTGGTATTCCTGTCAGGGGAAATACAACGACTACTACTACAACTACCATGGCTACTGCTGGGAGAATAGAGATCTGTTCACAGTAAGACAGAAATTTCGCTTCGGGACTAAATGATTGTGACCACGGTTTGAAAACTGTGGGAATCAGTGATTTCTACATTTCTAGTTTTTTTATGTACTATTTTAAACAGTTAAAGTCCTTATCCAATTAGAATTCTTTGTCAAAATCAAATCAAAGTCAGGGTCAAATTTCCTTCGTAAGCAGGAAATCTCAAACATTTACAGAAAAAACAACATTACTGTTGGATTAAGGAAAAATAACTTTGCAAATAAATAGAAATTGACTCTGCACAGGAAAGAGGTTTTAGCAGCTTCTGCAGGAGCGGAAGGAAAAGCCCAACCCAACTTCAAGCTTTCCTCCTCCGGATCTCCTCCTGCAGCCGTCTTTTATTAACAGAGCATAGCACATGATTACAAAACAGTATTTGTTCTGACACAACAATTGATCAGTTCATAAAGACAAGATGCTCCATCAGAATGACAAGGCAAGATGGTCTCCTGACTGCAAAAATGTTTCATAAGCACAAATTAATTTTATAATTATCATTGATTAAACCTGACAATTACAAAACACCCAAGACCCCCTAAAATACATTTAATTACTTCACTCTTTATTTTTTATACATATAAAGAAGAGATGCAAGTTATTGATTAATTAAGTAATTAATTTAAAGCTGACTGACCTTATTGATTTAACAGTCACCTGATAAGTGGCTATTTTTTCTAAAAACTGAGTTTTCTCTTGTTTCAAGAGGATATTCTGGAAACATGGAGGGCTTCATATTTTATTTTAACAGTTTATTGTTCTAGATGTATTAAAGACTGACTGAATTACCAAAAATGTTTTCTTACATATAAAATATATAAAAACAGGAACCTATTAGGTATTGTTGTGCTAATGCTGTTTTTTTGGCCCCGATACCGATACCCGATGCCTGGCTGTTTGGTATCAGCAAACAGTCAAAAGAAGGTGTCAAAGGGAGGAAAATGTTCATATCTACATATATGCATTTATAACAGGTTAGTGCACAGGGTATGAAATAGTAATTGCACATTAGATAAAATTCTTTCACTAAATGAGCTGCTCAGCTCCTCTACAGTCTGGTGCAGAGGGTGGAAGGTTTTCTCCATGATGGATGTAAGCTTGGACAGCACCCTCCTCTAAGCCACTTCCTCCTTAGCAGATAGGGTATGTCACTCTGACATGCTGTCAAACTGTTTTTACTTTGTTTCAATAAAAGGGATGCTAATGGAGAGCTACCTCTCCCTGGGCTGCCACCTTATTGTGGTGGAGAGGTTCGAGTGTCCCAATGATCCTGGGAGCTATGCTGTCTGGGGCTTTATGCCCCTGGTAGGGTCACCCAAGGCAGACAGGTCCTAGGTGAGGAACCAGACAAAGCGCAGCCCAAAGACCCCTATGATGAGCAAAATATTTTGATTCAGCGCTCCCTCGCCTCGACGCTGGTCACCGGGGCCCCACTCTGAGCCAGGCCTGAGGGGAGGGGCACCATGGCGCAGCCTCGGTGGCCGGGCTTTACCCATGGGGCCCGGCCGGGCTCAGCCTCAAGAGGAAACATGGGTCCCCCTTACATGGGCCCACCACCCGTGAGAGGGGCCATAGGGGTCGGGTGCAATGTGTGTTGGGTGGCGGCTGGGGAGGGGACCCTGGCGGTCCGATCCTCGGCTGCAGAAGCTGGCTCTTGGGACGGAATGTCACCTCACTGGTGGGGAAAGAGCCGGAGCTAGTGTGTGAGGCTGAGAGGTTCCGGCTAGAAATAGTCGGTCTCACCTCAACGCATGGTTCTGGTTCTGGAACCAGTCTCCTTGAGAGGGGTTGGACATACTTCCACTCTGGAGTTGCTCACGTGAGAGGCGCCGGGCAGGAGTGGGTGATACTTGTGCTGCCCCCCATCTCGGTGCCTGTACGCTGGGGTTTACCTCGTGAACGAGGGTAGCCTCCCTCCCGCCACGGGTGGGGGACGGGTTCTGACTGTTGTCTGTGCTACTGGCCGAACAACAGTTCAGATTACCCACCCTTCTTGGAGTCCTTAGAGGGGGTACTGAGGGTGCCCCTCCTGGGGACTCCCTTGTTCTGCTGGGGAGACTTCAACGCCACGCAAGGCAATGACAGTGAGACCTGGAGGGCGGGTTGGGAGGAATGGCCGCCCTGATCTGAACTCCAGTGGTGTTCTGTTGTTGATCTCTGTGCTCGCCATGGATTGTCCATAACGTAACACCATAATCAGTTCAAGCATAAGGGTGTCCATATGTGCACATGGCACCAGGATGACTTAGGCCGCAGTTCGATGATCTACTTTTGTCATCGCTTCATCCGGACTTTGCGCCGCATGTCTTGGACACTCGGGTGAAGAGAGGTGCTGAGCTTTCCACTGACCACTACCTGGTGGTGAGTTGGTCCGTGGTGGGTGAGGATGCCAGTCAGACCTGGCAGGCCCAAACGCGGTTGTGAGGGTCTGCTGCGAACGCCTGGCGGAGTCCCCTGTTAGGCGGAGCTTTAACTCCCATCTCCGCAGAACTTCAACACATCCCGGGGGAGGTGGGGACATTGAGTCCGAGTGGACCATGTTCCGTTCCTCCATTGTTGAGGCAGCTTATCTGAGCTGCGGCCGCAAGGTTGCTCGGTGCCTCAGTCGTGGTGGCAACCCTCGAACCCGCTGGTGGACACCTCCGGTGAGGGATGCTGTCAGGTGCTGAAGAAGGAGGCCCATCGGGCCTTTTGGCCTGTGGGACTCCGGAATCAGCTGATGGGTACCGGGCGGGCTAAGCTGCATGCTGCTTGGATGGTGGTTGCTGAGGCAGAAAACTCGGGTGTGGGAGGAGTTTGGAGAGGCCATGGAGAAAAGACTTCCCCCGGGCACGGGTTTATCTCCTGATCCGCGATCCGTGTCTCAGGAGGGGGGAGCGGTGCAGCACCAACACTGTTTATAGTGTGGGATGGTGTGCTGCTGACCTCGACTCGGGACGTTGTGGGTCGGTGGGGGGCGGAATACTTCAAGACCTCCTCAATCCCACCAACATGTCTTCCATTGAGGAAGCTGGGCCTGGGGACTCTGGACTGGGCTCTCCACTCTCTGTGGGCGAGGTCGCCGAGGTGGTTAAAAGCTCCTCGGGTGGCAGGGCCCCCGGGGTGGATGAGATCCGCCTGGAGTTCCTCAAGGTCCTGGATGCTGTAGGGTTGTGTTGGCTGACACGCCACTCTTCAACATTGCATGGACATCGGGGCAGTCCCCTGGATTGGCAGACAGAGTGGTGGTCCCCCTGTTCAAAAAGGGGACCGGAGTGGGTGTGCTCCAGTACAAGGGAGTCACATCTCTTAAGCCTCCCCCGCAAGGTCTATTCGGGTGCTGTAGAGGAGGGTCCATCGGATAGTCGAACCTCAGTGATTCAGGAAGAGTAATGTGGTTTCCGGCCCTGGTCGTGGAACGTGGGACCAGCAGCTCTACACCCTCAGCAGGGTCCTGGAGGGTGCATGGGAGTTCGCCGCAACCAGTCTACATGTGTTTTGTGGACTTGGAGAAGGCGTTTCACCGACCGTCCCTCGGGGGCCCTGTGGGGGGTTCTCAGGGAATACGGGGTGCCGTGGCCCTTTGATACGGGCTGCTTCAGGGTCCCTGTATGACCGGGTGTCAGGAGTCTGGTCCGCATTGCCGGCAGTAAGTCGGGCTCGCTTCCCGTGAGAGTTGTGACTCCGCCAGGGTTGACCCTTTGTCACCAGATTCTGTTCATTACCTTCATGGACAGAATTTCAGGGCGAAGCTAAGGTGTTGAGGGGATCCGCTTGGTTGGCCTTAGGATTGCGCGCTCTGCTTTTGCAGATGATGTGGTCCTATTGGCTTCATCAGGTCGTGGATCTGCAGCTCTCGCTGGATCGGTTCGCAGCCAAAGTGTGAAGCGGCCCGGATGGGGATCAGTGCCTCCAAATCCGGGAGGCCATGGTTTTGAGCCGAAAAGGGTAGAGTGCCTTCTCCAGGTCAGGGGTGTCCTGCCCCAAGTGGAGGAGTTTAAGTATCTTGGGGTCTTGTTCACAAATGAGGGAAGAAGGGAGCCGGAGGTTGACAGGCGGATTTGTGCAGCGTCTGCTGTGAAGCGGGCGCTGTACCGGTCCGTCGTGGTGAAGAGAGAGCTGAGTCAAAAGCCGAAGCTCGTGATTTACCGGTCGATCTACGTTCCTTACCTCATCTATGGTCATGAACTCTGGGTCATGACCAAAGAACGAACATCGCGGATACAAGCGGCCGAAATGGGTTTCCTCCGTAGGGTTGGGCTCTCCCTTAGAGATAGGGTGAGAAGCTCTCGGTCATCCGCGGACTCGGACTCGAGAGCCGCTTTGCTCCTCCACGCCGAGAGGAGCCAGTTGGAGGTGGTTTGGGCATCTTTTTAGGGATGCCTCCCTGGACGCCTCCCTGGTGAGGTGTTCGTGGGGCACGCCCCACCGGGGAGGAGGCCCCGGGAAGACTCCAGGACACGCTTGGAGAGACTATAATGGAGAGCTAATTCTCTGCTGATTTTAGTAGAATCCAGTGCTGAGAGAGACTTTGTGCCGTTAGCATCCACCTTTAAACAGGTGGTTCTGGTTGCTCTTTGAAATACCGGTGTTGGTACCGGATCTGCTCGGGCCCTGTGCCTACCAGTGACGCCACGCTGAATGACTGGCTGAATGTTGACTTAAAACGTGGTTGCCCAGACAATGGTAATAACATAATGGAGCATCAACGTGCCGACCTGGGAGCATCTGTAGCGTTGGTGTGTCTAATGACCGAAGAAGATTGATCACATGATTGATAACAAAACTGAAAAATGGTGAACAAAGTAACTGCAAGACCATGGTACAGGGCTGCCAACTTTTCACCAAACCTTGGAGTGAGAGTTTTAAAGAATTTGGACATGCATAAAGGCAGAACTCAGTAGGTCTGTGGCTAGCTGTGCTCAGTAGCTAACAGGTTAGCCTCTTTTAGCTTGTTCAGTTAGTTATATTAAGCTACACTACTTTTAACTTCATGTCAACAACAACCCTTTATTCTGTAAAAGTAGAATACCGGTTTAATTCTTTGTCTAAAATCTCCATGAGTCTTTTTAAGATGTTCCGTTTGTCGTCCCCTGCCCCCAGACCTTAAAGGTGTAGTGGAGGATTTTTATTTTTCCGGGTGGATCATCAGAATAAGTGGGCCTCCAAACTGTCAATCATTCTGGTGATATGTCTACGTAAGGCCGTCCTATGTGCTCGTCCTATGTTACTTTCACTTACCCTTGGTGAGTCTGACATAGTGGAAAAATTGCAAATCTTCTTTTGGAAAGCAAAGTTATATGAGCGACGCAAACAGCAACTTTTAAACTTAGCATGCTTCGAGGACAACACGAGGACAAATGGGCTCATGCATGCTCTCGCTCGCGTTTAATAGGCATCCCCTCTGGGGAGCAGGTACAGGGTTGTGCATGTGCATTTTTTTGCACAATTGTAGAGGGCGGGTCTTTTCAAAATTTAATGAAAATCCTAGACTATGCTTTTTATAGAAAGAATGAGAAGAAGCACTGAGAACTTCTTTTTAATCACCTTGTTAAATATCAGAGCTTAGTCTGTCTTATTAAGCAGCACTTTCTTTCAAGAATGAGAATGACTGTTTTCTACTTTTGGCTTCTTTAGATCGCTGACAAAACATAAAATAATAGCAAATATAGCTAATAATGTTTAGACTCCAGGAGAGATTTGATTCTTAAGAAACAAGTGCATTAGAGTTTTGCTCTGTTTGAAATCCTCGGATGCGTCCTTAGAAGGCCAGATTCGAAGGACGATTACGTCATAGCGCGGTGCCGAGGTCTGGTTGGATTCCAAGAGTCCTCGTTATGCGACCTTAAAATGCGTCCTTCTTTTTGCCTGATTTAAAGAACGGGTCTGATGTATCCTTAGTTTACCCAGGATTCATTGCCAGACCAATCAAGCCAGCTGCTCCGTGATCGGAAAGGTTACTTTGCGCCGAACAGTGGTGAAAATTGGAAGTTTAGCTTAATATGATACAAGTCTGTCAATAATTCCATCTAAAATGAATGAAAATAGTTGTTTTAATGGTTATTGAGTCAGATATGTGGCGTAATGTTTGGTTTATCTAAAGGTTTTAATCTGTTACTGATTAAATGGGTTTGGTTGTAATTTAAGGACAGATTCTAATATATCTGCAGTGTGGGGACTATAAATCTATAAAAACTATAATTTCTTTATTGCTGTATTGCACAATATGCTTAACTAAGTATTGTTTGTTGTTGAATATTAGAGATTTTGCAGATATATTTTTATACACACATTGTTTAGATTTACTTATATATTTCTAACCCTTTCATAGAATCAGAAAATCCCTTTTATTGTCCTGGTAATAATGGGCAAATTTACAAAGCAGCAGAAAAGATTATTGAAAATGGTCACACAAATGTGGACCTTAGAAAAATCTATAAGAATAATGTATTAGGGAAGAGTTAAAATATAAACAATACAATGCTGTAAAAGTGTTTTAAGAATATAAACTGAGAATAAATGGATCAATATGCAGCGCTATGGACATTTTTACAGTAATGGATATTTGAAAATAGCAGCAACATCAGAGATGTGCAGAATGACAGCAGCAGGTTATTTAACTGACTAAGGTTTAGATCATTACATTTGCTTTTATTTGTTCATGATCCCGGTGGTTGGAACCTTTATTCCACTATGGATTCTTGTGAGTGTAGTCTTTGTGTACTTTAATAAAATTGAACAAAGACTACACTTTTTATTTAATGATAAAAAAATAAAGAAATAAACAAACAGTTTTGAAAACTTCGGTTTTCATTCATTCTTTTCCTGCTTTGTGTGTCAACTTTCACGGTTGCTAAGCAACAGAGCCTACGGCGGTAAAACCCGCCGAAGGGTCGACCTGTTCGCATTCACAGCCAAAACATTTCCTGTCTCCTTATTTTCACGGACTTCGAAGGATCCTGTCTAGGTAGACCGCGTCCTTGGAGGATGATCATCAGCAGGGGCAGGACCCCGAGCAGGTCTGGTACCTATGTACCTTTATAGACCTAAAGGTATCTGTGTCTTTATTCTGCAGATGCTGATTAGCCTGGTTAGAAGCATAGTTGGCATCCTGGTCTTCCTGTCCGTCGTGGAGTTTTTTGTCGCCATCAGCTCTGCTGTGTTGGAGATCAAAGCTCTGAAACTCAGCAGAGAGAAGCAGGAGAAGGTGAAGTATTGATCAACAAGATTCATGTTCAATCTGTATATTTGCAGAGTTAATGATCAGTAAGTTAACTAACTTCTGGATTAGAACTGAAATTAGATTTAGATTTATTTTGAAATCTTTAAAATAGATTAAAAATTACGTGGTTAACTATAAAAAATTCTTTGTGCATTAATTCAATTCAGTTTATATATTTTATATAGTTTATATCGCGCCAATTCATAACACGTGATCTCAAGGCACTTTACAGTTCACCAGATCATCCAGTCAAATTGATTCAAAGTTTTCCATCTAAGGAAAAATTGGTTGCATTGCATCGACTCATAGACTTGAAGGCAATCCCTCATACTATACATTCTTGTTGTGACAGTGGAAAGGAAAAACTCAAATTTTAGTTTATTTCTATAGCCCCAATTCACAACACATGTCACTCACAACACTTTACAGTTCAACCAGATCATTCAGTCAAAATTATTAAGTAGTTTTCTATCTAAGGAAAACCAGCTGAATGCATAGACTCATTGACTCTTCAACAATCCCTCACACTAAGCATGCTTGTGGCGACAGTGGAGGAAAAACTCCCTTTAAACAGGAAAATACTCCATCAGAACCAGGCTCAGTGTAGCGGCAATCTGCTGAACTGGGGTTCAAGGAGACAGAAGCAGAGATACAAAAAGCAACTGTAAAAGGCGGCCCTTTCCAGAAAACACACAACCAGGCAGATGAGCTCCGAGCCAGCTCCGAGACCCATGAAAACAGGTCTCTATGTCCTCCAGCAGTCTAAGACTATAGCAGCATAACTATATAGAGATAGCTCAGGATAACCTGAGCCACTCTTAACTATAAGCTTTTGTATCCAAGGGGAAAGTTTCAAGAGCTAGCCTTAAAAGTGAACAGGGTGTCCACTTGCCTCCGCACGGACTAAAACTGGTAGTTGGTTCCACAGGAGAGGAGCCAGTATTTCCAAAAGATCTTACTCCCCATTCTACTCTTTTAGAAATTCTAGTAAGGGAACCACTAGTAAACCTGTAGGGTGAGGAGAGAAGTGCTCTGGTAGGGAACATGAGGAAACAATGCAGATCTCTGATATCAGATGGAGCTTGGCCATTTAAGGCCTTATGTGCAGAAGGACATATAAATCTTAGCCGCAAAAACATTTTTTCTCTTTCATATTTGTCTGATGTTAATACCCTAGTGTATGTGTATACACTAGGGTATTAACAAGTTGTGATTTTTTTCCAAGTCAACTATATATATATAAAATAATACGGGCTGTGAGAGAATCAAACCAGATGAGTTAAAAAAAAAAAGGTGAAGAAATGAACGGATTTGAGTCAAAATGTCATTATAATTATATCTGGAATATAGCTGAAATGAAAATTCAGCAGAGAGACGAACATTAGCCTCGTCCTGTTTGTTTGCCTAAGATAACACAGAGGTAATTCTTTTGAAGAACCTCAATCTGTTTTTTTTCCTTTGTTTTATTTACAATAAGATTGTTATTCACGCTGGCGGTAATGACACCCAGTTACGCCGATCGGAGGTAGCTAAAATTAGTGTTGCTTTGGTGTGTAAGTTTGCCAAAACATTGTCGGACTCCGTAATTTTCTCTGGTCCCTCCCAGATCTGACCAGTGATGACATGTTTAGCACGCATGTCATGCCATTCAACCGCTGGTTGTCTAGGTGGTGTCCTGAAACAACGTGGGCTACATTAATAATAATTGGCAATCCTTTTGGGAAAAGCCTGGTCTGATTAGGAGGCTGCATCCGTACAAATACGCGCACGGGTGCAGCTCTTCTTTCTAAGAATCTAGCCAAATTTATTAGTCCTCCAAAGAGCCTGACCACCCTGAGTGCAGACCAGAAAGCAGAGTTGTAGTTTAACACACATCTCCTGCAGCTTCTCTACTGTTACCCACTCTTTACTCCATCCAGACAGTGTCTTGCCCACAACCAAAATCTAATAAATTAGCAAATATACCAAATGAGTAAATCATGAGAATCTACTTAAAATTTAAAAAACTCCAATTGGGGAAAAAAGTTAAAACGATTAAAGGAATAGTACACCCAAAAACATGATTAGCCTTCATTTTCTACTCACCTTCCATGCTGAACAACACTCTGGAGTACTTTTTGATATCTCAAAATGCATCTGGAGATCTGGGAGGCTTCTGCTGTCTGCTGAGCTGACATTCAAATAACGGAGGTCTAGTGGTGCCTGAGGCAGAAAAGGTCCATAAAGTCCTACAAAAACCCGTTAATATTCCTCCATACTGCTCGTCCAATGTATTCCAAGTGTCCTGAGTGGGTAGCGCCCAGAATTTACTCGAAACTAAGTCACGAAAGAATGTTTTTAGAGTATAAACAGTAGTGTGCGATTTCCTGAAAGCGCGCGCCTGCGCGTTCACAACGCTACGGAAACCGCGGCAGAACCAGACGAAAGTGTGCATTCAGCTCGGCAAAGAACTCATGCTCTTCCTCAATACTGAAGTCCTCAGACATTTTCTTTCGTTGTTTCTTTTTTTGCACAGGTAAACAGCACATTTCTTCTTCTACGCTTGGCATTATTGGCAGAGCAGACGCTGAATGCGACTTTCATCTGGTTTGGTCTGCCGGCTTCCGTAAGTGCCACAGAACGCCACCGCGCGCTTCAGGAAATCCTATACACTACCGTTTATGCTCTAAAACATTCTAAATGACTTCTGCTTTCGAGTAAATTCTGGATGCTACCCACTCAGACACTTGGAATACATTGGACGAGCAGTATGGAGGAATATTGACACGCTTTTTGTGGACTTTATGGACCCTTTCTGTCTCGGTCACCATAGACCTCCATTATTTGAATGTCAGCAGACAGCAAGAAGCCTCCTAGATCTCCAGATGCATTTGAGATATCAAAAAGTACTCCAGAGTGTTGTTCAGCATGGGGGTGGAGTAGAAATGAAGGCTAATCATGTTTTGGGTGCACTATTCCTTAAATGTGGTCTGTTTAACATAAGATCTCTTTCCTCTAAAAGTCTGCTAGTTAATGACTTGATTTGTGATAATCACATTGACTTATGTTGCCTTACAGAAACTTGGCTGCAGCAAGAGGATTATGTGAGCATAAATAAGGCAACTCCTTCAAGCTATTTAAATTTTCACATACCCAGATTCTGGACGAGGAGGAGGAGTAGCAACAATCTTTCAGTCTGACTTACTGATTACTCCCAAAACAATTAATACCTACAACTCTTTTGAACATTTAACCCTTAATTTCCCTGATCCAAATTTCAAAGCAAGAAAACCTCTTCTTTTTGTTACTTTGTATCGTCCACCAGGTCCTTACTCTGAATTTTTAGATGAGTTTTTCAGAGTTCCTTTCTGATTTGGTATTAAATACTGACATGGTCATCATAGTGGGAGATTTTAACATCCATGCTGACATTGAAGGCGATAGTTTAAGAGCAGCCTTTAATGCTATCTTAGACACTATTGGCTTTGTTCAAAATGTGAATAGTCCCACACACTCTCATCTTCATACTCTGGATCTTGTGCTGACATACGGCATAGAATGTGAAGAAATAACAGCATTTCCTCACAACCCTGTCCTCTCTGACCACTTTCTAATAACCTTCAGGATTACTTTAACAGAGTTCTCCTCCCCCAAAAGAAGGTTCAATTTTAGTAGATCATTATCAGATAGTGCATTTATACATTTTAAAGAATCTGCTTCACTTTCTCTCTCCTCTGTGTCGCTGAGCAGTGCTGCAGAGTGCAAAAGCTTAGCTTATTCCCCTTCACAGGTTGATGATTTTGTTGATGGGGTTGCTAGTTATCTGCGTACTGCCTTAGACAGCATACTTCTCCTCATTAATAGAGGAGAATAAGAATAATCCTAGA
>JAGKQL010000029.1:1229838-1263701 GCA_018398635.1 Cyprinodon brontotheroides
GGCTACTATATTTGGGCAAAAATGGCCGCTCCCAGACTCAGTGATTATTACAAAAATTATTATTTTTTCTACTGATTAACGCTTAATTCATTAAATCCCTGCAAACATGATTATTTCTTTCTCAAGGAAGCGTCTGTCCTTCAGTGCGTTTCTGCAGCAAGATGCTACAGATCTTCTATCAGTGTGTTGGGGAGAGTCTGTGATCTCTGCTGCTGGGCTAACAGCATCAGAACAGAGTTAAAGCATTTTAACAAGCTGATAAAGAAATATGTCCTCTAGAACATCAGGAGATGCTTTCACAAAGAAAAATACATAAAGGAAAATAGGAGGTATATTCTGCTCTATCCAGTCTTACAGATAACTTCAGTTATAAAACATTGGTTAGCATTTCTTTTGCTACTATAAGGGCAACCAGAAACTGATTAATGCCTTTAGATACTTTACATTAACAATTCAAAACAACCACGCTTTCTTCCAAACATTCCTAAAGAGGGCTCCACGTCATTCCCAGAAACATTGAGGAAACAAAAGTAAACTTTAATTTTTGTCTTTATTTCCTTTAACCTTCTGAAACCACAGACTGTGAAGGTCGAGGACTGAGAATTTCCCCCGACTCCTACAACCATTAAACATTCCTCTCATTAAGGCTTTATAAGGTCACATAAAGGGAAAAAAAAAAATCACATCCTAATGTCTCTTCAAAGTGAATCGTTCCCAGCCTGAGCCTGTGTCCAAGATTTTTTACATTTTCTGGAAGCTAGAGAAACATTTAATAGCTAATTAAATAAATGAAAAATATTTCATTCTTTATTTATTAAGATAAAAAAAAATATTTCTTTATTTAATGCATGCATCTCAGGTAGCATTTGAATATTTACATTTACAAATAGGGACCTTTCCAGTTTTTAGTTTATGAAATATGCGGCATATTTGTTTTTCCATACCTGCTCCAGTCGCACTTGATCCCATTTATAGATTCTTACTTATGTGATTGTTACTTGTGTGACATGTTGAAATTGGACCAGCATTGTTGCAGCCGCTGACGCATTTAAAACTTTTCAACCTCTTAACAAAACCTATTTGTAATTATAACATTATCTAGCAAAGACAGGAAACAAACACTTGACTGAAAACCAAAACTGAAAATCAGAGCGCTTGCATGCTATGAACACCTTCACTGGAAAAAATCAAATCTAAGTAATTTTTTCTTAAAATAAGTGCATTTGTTCTTGGATTGAGGAGGTAAAAGATACATTTTGCCAATGAAACAAGACAATTTACATTTAAAATAAGAAAAAAAACAACTACATTGTCTTTTTTTTCAAGTGCATATTATCTAATCATCTTATTTTTAAGAGTAAAAATACTCATTCCCATTGGCAAAAATATCATCATTTACCTATTCAAATTAAGAGGTGAATACACTTCTTTTGAGAACTTTTTACCTATTTCTGTATAACTTTTCCAGTGTTCTCAGGTTTTTGCAGGTGAGGGCGTTCTAAGTGAAGCTGTTGCTGCAGCTTCTTCAAGTGAGCGCCGCTGTACCATTCATGTTAAAGTGATGGGGCTGCTGCCTGACCGTATACAGAGGATCCACCTGCAGCGCAGCCAGCCTTATGATCGAAAGAAAGTAATAAAAAAGAAAGTAGGAAAAGATTTTATGAAATTTAAGAAAAAATGTTAAATATTCTTGCAAACATCTTAAAAAAAAACAAAAAATTACAGGAAAAGATGTAGGGGGCTAATTCAGTAACCTGACTCCACCAGATGGATTTGCCCCTCATATCCATCTGGAAACCTCTCGTTGAAGTAATTTTTGGGAAGAAGGCTTAAAATATTGGTTAGCTGATTGGCCTATGTTGGCGATAGACGGGCAGTGCAAATAAAATACCAATCAGATCAACGAAGCATATGATGTACTAACAGAGCGGCAATCATTGAAGAGGAGCCAATTGATAGATCAAACTCTGGGTTTAAAATTGTGGGGAGAAGAGCAAAAACATCTTTCCTCTGAGAAAAGCCTCCAGAGCAGTGTTTTTGCTCTTCTTTCAGTGAAGAAATACTCTACCTGTAATTCCGATAAAAACTTTTACCGATAGATAGCCACGCCAGCGCTTAGTTTCATCGGCTGAAAGCTGCTCATGTTCTTTAGACTGAACTGTTCGGCGCTTCTCGTTCGCGCCACCACCCCAGCTTCGCCTTACTCAAAAGCCAACGCCGATTGGGCGCTCGTTTGGCGAAGCTGCTCCCAAATTTTCTTTAGCGAGGAGAGTCTCCAGACTGATTAGCGAGTGGGAAACAGCAGAAGCTCGCGAGATCAGGATGGTCTCCCGCGAAACTACTAATTCATGGCCCCCCCTTCTACCCTGGGCCTGAGACAACTGGCTCGGTTGGGCCCCCCCCGTCGGTGAGCGTGAAACCTACAGTATATTATTCTCATTGCTCCCTATCACTAGTTGGAACTGAGAAAACCTCTTGGATGAAATGCAAAATGTCTTCCAGAAAACTTGCCTAAACTGAACTCATTAAGCTTATCTGCAGTTTATATCTGGCGCAGGAGGTTTCCATTATTTCTTTTAGCTGGGCTTGAAGATTCATCTATTAGTGTAGAAAACTACATCTCAGGTAAAATTTGTAGGTGTTGTAGATTTTAAGGTGGAGCAGTTTAATTGAGCTGGTCAGAGGTTAAATTGGCATTGATTGTACACTGGAAAAAATCGAAATCTAGATAAGTCAGTTTTTCTCAAATGTATTGATTTAAAATAAGAAAAAACAATTGCATTGTCTTACAAGTCCATATTATCCAACTATCTTATTTAAAGAGTAAAAATGCAGATAATCTTATTTACCTTCTCAAATTAAGGGTAAATACACTTAAATTAAGACATTTTTACTTATTTCTAGATTGTTTTTGCAGTGTAGGGCAGCCTCTTTTATCAGCTTTTACCAGAGCAGCAGCAGATACAGTGTTGCTAAACGCCATCAGGCCATGAATGTGCCACATGAATGTAGTGTAAGAATCATATTCTGGAGTTTTTTAAGATAGAGCAAATTAAAGACCGTAGGGAAAAATAATGGAATGGCATTTCACCCTTTATCCACTTCCAGAATCAAAAGTAACAATATTAGCTTAAAGGGAAATAGTACATCCCAAAACATGATTAGCCTTCATTTTCTACTCACCCCCATGCTGAACAACACTCTGGAGTATTTTTGATATCTCAAATGCATCTGGAGATCTGGGAGGCTTCTTGCTGTTCGTGCTGACATTCAAATAATGGAGGTCTATATGGCGCCCGAGGCAGAAAGGGTCCATAAAGTTCATTGAAAACGTGTCAATATTCCTCCATACTGTCCGTCGTCCAATGTATTCCAGCAAGTGTCCTGAGTGGGTAGCAGCATCCAGAATTTTCAAAGATAACAGTCATTTACAGGATTTCGAGAGCATAAACAGAGTACCCCTGTTTCACAGCTGCATTCGAGTCTCACGGAAACCACGAAGCAGACTAAACCAGATGAAAGTGCTGGATTCAGCGCTCTGCTCTGCCGCATAATGCAAGCGTAGAAGAAGAAATAATGCTGTTTACCTGTGCATGAAAAGAAACAACGCAAAAGAAAAATGCCTGAGGACTTCAGTGTTGGAGGAAGAGCATGAGTTCTTTGCAGAGCTGAATGCGCACTTTCATCTGGTTTGGCTCCGTCAGCGGTTCCTCGGTAGTACTGCATGGAGCGCGCTACCGGGGCGCTTGCGGTAGGAAATCCTATACACTACAGTTTATGCTCTAAAAAACATTCTAAATGACTTTGTTTCGAAAAATTATGGACGCTACCCACTCAGGACACTTGGAATACATTGGACTCCAGCAGTATGGAGGAATATTGACACGCTTTTTGTCGGACTTTTATGGACCTTTCTGTCTCTCGTCACTCATAGACCTCCATTATTTGAATGTCAGCAGACAGCAAGAAGCCTCCCAGATCTCCAGGATGCATTTGGATATCAAAAAAGTACTCCAGAGTGTTGTTCAGCATGGGTGAGTAGACAAAAATGAAGGCTAATCTTTTGTTTTTGGGTGTACTGTTCCTTTAATCTTTCCTTGTTGGTCCTAAAACAAACTACCCATCAGCAGCAGTTCACCTTTGTAGAGACCTCAAATTGCGCAAATCGTAAGGAAGACAATAAATGTGCTTAATGGAGACAATGCAATAGCAAAAAAAAAAAAACGTTTGTTTTTTAGGCTTTGATGGGGTGGAGTTTCGGTCGCATCGAAATTAGTCTATTTTGCAAAACGGCACGGGAAAATTTTTTTTTCAATCTCGTGAATCACGTCGTCTGGAGCCGGACCTTACTGCCTTATAAAAAGAAGCTGGAGCATGATGATGCGGCATATTTGGATTCACAAAGAGATGGAGATATTTTTTACATTTAATTTGCCACGATGAGAACGATAGCCAAGAATGAAACATGGATATATCTAATGTGTTCACATCCATCGCTGCCATTTTATTTTTAAGTTGTGTTAACAAACACATTCATGTGCCATTTTAATTGTATTTATTAAATGGAAATGAAGCTTTAATCTTCCCCTGACTATTGCATTTATTACATCATTTCAAAATACGTAACAAACTGTTGTATCTCTGCTTCTGTCTCTTTGAACCCTCAGTGGCCTCAGCAGATGGCCGCCCACACAAGCCTGGTTCTGCTGGAGGTTTCTTCCTGTTAAAAGGGAGTTTTTCCTCTCCACTGTCGCTACAAACACGCTTTAGTGTGAGGGATTGCTGAAGAGTCAATGAGTCGATGATATCAACTGGTTTTCCTTAGATAGAAAACTTTGAATCGATCAGCCTGGATGATCTGGTGAACTGGAAAGTGCCTTGAGATGACATGTTGTGAATTGATGCTTTAGAAATAAACTGAATTGAACTGGATTTAATTGTCATAACCGTTTTAATTAGCTGTTTCGGCTAAGTGCTGCAAAGCTACAATTACAATAAAATTATAAAATAGTCACAAACTCAGAATCCACATTGATTACAATCTGCTGGGATAAATGAGCACAGATTTCATTGAAAGTGCAGAAGGCAATAGAAAAGCATTACTTGGAGAAAAAATGCTACAATGTTAAAACAGCAACTGTTATTGAATAACTGATGCGGCTTTTAATCCCATCGGAGACCAGAGCTGCTGGATTAAAGCTGAAGATGTTCAGGCTGCAGGCGAGTTGGTGACTTCCTCCAGCAGCGGCTTGTAAAGCTCTGGGTCACCTGAGGCCTACAGGAGAAAATAAAAACAACACTTTAAATAAAACAAAGAAAAAAAAGAAACAGATTGAGCTTCGTCAAAAGAATTAACTCTGTTTTATCTTAGGCAAAAAAACAGGACAAGGCAAATGTTCATCTCTCTGCTGAATTTTCATTTCAGCTATATTCCAGATATGAGGTGTTATTCTCTTACAGCCGTATTATTTTAGTTTATTAGTCTTTTGTTCTGTTACCTGTTGTTCTCTGAGTCTGGCAGATTTACTATTCATTTCCTTATCTATTCATTAGGGAGGTTTTTTGGTGAGTATTTCTTTTATTTGACAAATTTGGTGACATGATTTGTTTCTTCCTGCAGTTTTCTTTTTGTTTAATCATTATCACCTTTTTCCTCAAATTGTTCTATAAAGCAAAACTTATGATGGTGCATAGTATATATTTTTAATTATTACCTGGTGCTGTTTGTATGTGTATACTGGGGCACCCAAATCTCATTGTATCCGTTGCAAAATATAATGACAATAAAGGCTTTTTGACTGACTTTTTTTTCACAAATTAGAAAAGTCGACTTAATTAAGTTGCCCCCACCCCCCAAACAGATGTGCAGGCCTCTTCTGCAGACACTCTGCTGCACCTCTCTCCCAAATTGTAGGTGACACGCAGACAGTGCCACTGACATTAGGAGGCCCTCAGATTGGTCAAATAGACATTCGTTCTACTCTATGCGGCATTTCCTATCCTGTTTGGTACCACTTGTTTGGTTTGTCTGACCGCCATTGAAGGAGCGAGGTGCGTGGGAAAGCTGGGACCCTTTTCCACCTGGGATCCTCCGCATTTTCATTCTGTTTTAAATGAGAGGAAGTTATGTAACCCTAAAAAAAGCCGCTTGCGCCTCGGGAAAGCCTCCGCAGTTCTTTTCACAGAAGGCAAAGTTATTTACTACTCTTAACTCCAAACATTGGTAATAACATATAAAAAGGACTATAAAACAGGAGTAAAAAGTAACAGAGTTTTATTCCAAGATCAACGGATTGCAGGACAGAGAAAATGCTTGGAGCTTGCACAGCTGTGGGCTCCAAAAATCACGTCCGCGAGCGTCCGGCAAAATTCACGTCCGCGAACAACGCCATCACCTGCTTCTTATAGCTCATGTGTCTATGTGTTGCATCAGGTGGATGCTTAGCTGCCCGTATCAGAAACCGACACGCCATCAA
This sequence comes from Cyprinodon brontotheroides, assembly GCA_018398635.1. Classification (NCBI taxonomy): domain Eukaryota; kingdom Metazoa; phylum Chordata; class Actinopteri; order Cyprinodontiformes; family Cyprinodontidae; genus Cyprinodon; species Cyprinodon brontotheroides. The sequence continues at coordinate 1,236,315 of JAGKQL010000029.1, forward strand.
TGCCCTGAACTTCTGCCAACTATATTGCCAAAAGTATTTCCTCACCTGCCTTGACTCACCTCACATATGAGCCAAGCGACATCCCGCTCCTAATCCATAGGGTTCAATATGACGCCGTCCACCCTTTGCAGCTGTTCAGCTTCAACTCTTTCTGGGAAGGTCAGTCCAAGCAAGGTTTAGGAGGTGTTTTATGGAATTTTGAATCATTCTTCCAGAAGTTTATTTGTGAGGTCGCGACACTGATGCTGACCTATAGCGTCTGGCTCTCAGTCTCCGGCCTAATTCATCCCAAAGGTGTTCTATCGGGTTGAGGTCAGACTCTGTGCAGGCCAGTCAAGTTCATCCACACCAGACTCTGCTGTCATCCATGTCTTTTATGGACCTTGCTTTGTGCACTGGTGCACAGTCATGTTGGAAGAGGAAGGGGCCAGCTCCAAACTGTTCCCACAAAGTTGGGAGCATGGAATTGTCCAAAATGTCTTGGTATGCTGAAGCATTCAGAGTTCCTTTCACTGGAACTAAGGGGCCAAGCCCAGCTCCTGAAAAACAACCCCACACCATAATCCCCCCTCCACCAAACTTTACACTTGGCACAATGCAGTCAGACAAGTACCGTTCTCCTGGCAACCGCCAAACCCAGACCTCCGCCTATCAGATTGCCAGATGGAGAAGCGCCATTCGTCACTCCAGAGACGCCAGTTTCCACTGCTCTAGAGTCCAGTGGCGGGGGGTGCTTTACACCACCGCAACCGACGCTTTGCATTGCACTTGGTGATGTATGACTTGGATGCAGCTGCTCGAGCATGGAAACCCATTCCATGAAGCTCTCATGCGACTGTTCTTGAGCTAATCTGAAGGCCACATGAAGTTTGGGAGGTCTGTAGTGATTGACTCCGCAGAAAGTTGGCGACCTTCGCACTATGCGCGCCAGCATCCGCTGACCCCGCCCTGGCCAGTTTGATGCGTGGGCCTTACCACTGCGTGGCTGAGTTGCTGTCGTTCCTAAACACTTCCATTTTCTTATAATACAGCTGGATGACAGTTGACTGTGGAATATTTAGGAGCGAGGAAATTTCACGACTGGATTTGTTGTAACAGGTGGCATCCTATCACAGCGTTCCACGCTTGAATTTCACTGAGCTCCTGAGAGCCGCACTCCACCTTTTCACAAATGTTTGTAAAACAGTCTGCATGCCTTAGGTGCTTGAATTTGAGCACACTCTGTGGCTACATGGAAGTGATTGGAACACACCTTGATTCCAATAATTTGGATGGGTGAGCAAATACTTTTTGGCAATATAGTGTATAGGCGTCTTGCCTCTATGCCTCAGGTTTATTGCTTCTCTATCAGACCGGCTCCAAGATGTGCCCATATCCTGTGTATTTTAAAGACACAAAGGTTGTCCTGATTAGATGACCTCCGCCTTACATACAGTGACATCCACAATGTGAAGGAAGGCCATCTACTCTTTCTAATCCGGCTAGAAAAGTAACAATGCACATGATGTATAAAAGAATAAACCTAACAGCCCCCTTCATGTCCCTCCTGTCGCATTGCACATCTCTTGCCCTCAAGACTTCATCACCGCTTCTCTCAGCTGTATTTAGACCCACAAGCTAGTTCCTGATTGTCCACTTTTGCTTTGTGGAGTGGAATAACATAGCGCTAGACCACGCCTCAGTATTGAGCAAAAATGTTCGTGCACCATACCTGCGACATGCTCACTTTCGCACGACACACTGCTGCGAGACGATAACCAGCCCTTTAGACTGCTGGAGGACATAGGGACCCCTTTTTCATCATTCTGCTTCATTCTATCTCTATTCTCCCACTCTGCAGAATCTGTTAGTTCAATCTCTAACGCGTTCTGCTCTCTCTGCTTTTTCTCATAGTAGCTTCATCTGGTCTGTTCCTGTTTGGCTGTGACTCCATCCTGGAGAGAAATATCAGCTGTGCTGCTGCCATCAACACCTTTATTGTAAATGTTGGAGATTGGCCTGAGCCGATCTCCAACATGACTGGATGGATGTTTTCTCTTCACGTGTGCGTTTCCTGGATGGGGCCACCTTTTACAGCTGCCTTTTGGATCTATGCTTCTGTCTTCTTTAACCCCAGTCGGCCTCAGCAGATGGAGGTTTCTTCCTGTTAAAAAGGGGAGTTTTTCCTCTCCACTATAAGCTAGACATGCATGCTTAGTGTGAGGGATTGCTGAAGAGTCAATGAGTCGATGCAATCAACTGGTTTTCCTTAGACAACATTGAATCAACTTGACTGTATGATCCGGTGAACTGTAAAGTGCCTTGAGATCACGTGTTATGAATTGGCGCAATATAAACAATATAAAATATATAAACTGAATTGAATTACTGCACAAAGAATTTCTTGTAGTCAACCACGTAATTTTTAATCTATTTTTAAGATTTCAAACTCTAAATCTAATTTCAGTTCTAATCCAGAAGTTAGTTAACTTATGCATCATTAAATCTGCAAATATAAAGATTGAACATGAATCTTGTTGATCAATACTTCACCTTCTCCTGCTTCTCTCTGCTGCATTTCAGAGCTTTGATCTCCAACACAGCAGAGCTGATGGCGACACAAATCTCCACGATCGACAGGGCCATCAGGATGCCAAACATGCCTCTAGTCAGGTTAATCAGAATCTGCAGAATACAAACACAGATACCTTTAGGTCTATAAAAGGAATTAGTTTGTTCTCTGGATTAACCTGCTTCTTATCGATGTCCGTCAAGCGAGCACTTTGTTTACATAGATAATGCATATGTTGTTTATTGAAACTAAAATAAAATTATATTTGTTCCATCAAATTAACTGATATCTTTCTTCTTGTAATGTTACCCCTGCCCACTAGAGGGCACCACTGTTCTTGTGTAGAGCCTCCCTGTGTAAGTACCAGACCTGCTCGGGGTCCTGCCCCTGCTGATGATGTCACAATATGGCAATGCCACTCAGACAAACTCTAATGCACTTGTTTCTTAAGAATCAGATCTCTCCTGGAGTCTAAACATATTATTTGCTATATTTGCTATTATTTTATGTTTTGTCAGCGATCTAAGAAACCGAAAGTAGAAAACAGTCATACTCAGTCTTGAAGTAAAGTGCTGCCTAATAAGACAGACTAAGCTCTGTTATTTAACAAGGTGATAAAAAAAGGTCTCAGTGCTTCTTCTTATTCTCTCTATAAAAGGCATAGTGGAGGATTTTCACGAAATTTTGAAAAGACCCACCCTCTCCAATTGTGCAAAAAAATGCCCATGCACAACCCTGTACCTGCTCCCCAGAGGGGATGCCTATTAAACGCGTGCGAGAGCATGCATGAGCCCATTTGTCCTCGTGTTGTCCTCGAAGCATGCTAAGTTTAAAAGTTGCTGTTTGCGTCGCTTATATAGCTTTACTTTCCAAAAGAAGATTTGCAATTTTTCCACTAAATCTTCAGATCTCCGACCAAGGGTAAGTGAAAGTAACATAGCTCGAGCACATAGGACGGAATTAACGTAGTACATATCACCAGAATGATTGACAGTTCAGGAGGCCCACTTATTCTGATGATCCTGCTGCAGTTTGGTAAAAATCCTCCACTATTCCTTTAAGGTCTGGGGGCAGGGGACGACAAATGGAACATCTTAAAAAATGACTTTCATGGAGATTTTAGACAAAGAATTAAACCGGTATTCTACTTTTACAGAATGAACGGTTGTTGTTGACATGAAGTTAAAACTAATTTAGCTTAATATGACTAACTGAACGAGCTAAAAGAGGCTAACCTGTTAGCTACTGAGCATAACAGCTAGCCACAGACCTACCCAGGTCTGCCTTTATACCACAGGGCTGTCAACCGTTACCCATTGGGTGTGAGACTACCGCATCTCACTGTCTTCACACGCTCTCACTCCAGATCCCTAATTTTTCCACAATAAAAAATGATGGACATTAAAACTCAACTCCATTCCGCTTATTTATATATAGAAATACCCTGCTGATAAAAATCCAGTCCACGTTTTCAACACAACCTTATTGCTAGTTCTCTGAAAATCACCATAATATAGAAAATAATGTATATTGTGTGAAATTTTTTCACATAACTACAGATCACTGATTATTATTCAATAAAATTTACAGTGCAATAAAAATATTTAATATAATCAATATTTTACAACTTTGTTTCAGTTAAATCCTCTGAAAACCTACAACCTATAGCTCCACCTATCCTCATCTAACCCTGACAAGGGCTGCATGTCCAAATTCTTTTAAACTCTCACTCCAAGGTTTGGTGAAAAGTTGGCAACCCTGTACCATGGTCTTGCAGCTACTTTGTTATAGGATTCCAGTTTGTGTGGGTTGTTTTATATCATCTTTTGTTCTCCCTTTCCACCACTAGATGGTGCCCTCTCCTCGTTTGGGCCTTCCCTCACACCTGCGGCTCATTGGGTCATCACCAGAGGAGTATTTGAGCAGCGGGCTGTCAGTACCTCGATGCCAGAGTGTTTACCAGTATAGGGTACTCTAGCCAAACTGAGATTAGCCGAGTCAAATTTATGCCTTCTTTGTCTGAGTCTAAGCTTTGCCTTTGTCTTCGTACTCTGGTAGGAAGCCTTCCTGATCCACTAGATTAGCCTTCTACCAACCCCCCCTCCCCCCTGGAAGGAATCATTTCAGTCGCACTGAGAAAGCGGAAACCTGATCCGTTCAAGTCACTCCATTACTCCTCTGGATCCAACGCCAGTCTGCCTGTTCCGCCCTCCAACGAGTTTTTTCATCTCTGGATTAAACCCCAATAACTGGATCCAAGGGAAAACCAAGAACCCCCCAAATGTGAGTCCCATTCCCACAAATCTCAAGTCTCAGTCATATTTCCTACAGGCCTTGAACTGATCATTGTGGTCTCCCCTTCAGAGATTCCGGTTCCGGTTCACCAGTCCGCTGAGGTCCAACTGAGTTTTCCCAGCAGTATAATCTTACTCTCTCTTTTGTAAACCTTCAAATAAACCAGTTAACTTGTTTCCTTGGTCCTATGAGTGTTTCTCTGCATGTGGGTGATCCTTAAAGCCCATCATGACACTTTGCTCACCATTTTCAGTTTTGTTATCAATCAGGTCATCAATCTTCATGTCATTAGACATGCCAACACTACAGATCCTCCATTATATTATTACTATTGTCTGGACAACCACGTTTTAAGTCAACATTCAGCCAGTCATTCAGCGTGGCGTCACTGGAAGGCACAGGGCCCGAGCAGATCTGGTACCAACACCGGTATTTGAAAGAGCAACTAGAACCACCTGTTTAAAGGAGATACTAATGGCACAAAGTCTCTCTCAGCACTGGATTCTACTAAAAGCAGAGAATTAGCTCTCCATTAGCATCCCCTTGATTGAAACAAAGTAAAAACAGTCTGACAGCATGTCAAAGTGACACACCATATCTGCTAAGGAGGAAGTGGCTTAGACGAGGGTGCTGTCCAAGCTTCCACACTTTGGAAGGTGTTCTCCACACTTTGGCACCTTCTTTTGACTGTTGAGCTGATGTGACAAGTGAATTTCTCCACTGTGAGATCAATAAAGTCTATCTTATCTTAATATTATTTTTTCTTCTTTTTACATTGGCCATGATAGCTGTTTGATAGATCTTAATCTTTTAATTAACCAACCTAATAGTAGTGTTGCACCAATTTCGATACCAGTATTGGGCGGGGCCCCAATCCAGCACTAAAATGGTGGTATCGGTATTGGAGAGTACCAACAAACAGGGCATTTGATACCATTTTGAAAAGCCAAAAGTTTATTCAATTATTGTCACCCATTCCAGGTAGGCAATAAAATGTTCTACTGAAATCACTTTGTATTAGTCTTTTTCCTGTTCCACAAAGGTAGGATGCAGATTGACAAAGCTTCATGATGGTGATTATTTTACATCCAAGTAGGCTTTTGCAGTTCTTCATTTATACACACACACATCAATACTCAAACAGTATTGGGGCTTACAGCGGCGTTGGATGTAGGAGTTTGCCCTGAAATCAAAGGGTTGACGGTTCAAGCCCCGACTCTGACTTTCAGTGTCGTTGTGTCCTTGGGCAAGACACTTCACCTGCATTGCCTACTGATGGTGGTCAGAGGCCCTGGTGGCACCAGTGTACCGCAGCCCCGCTTCTGTTAGTGAGCCCCAGGGCAGCTGTGGCTACAATGTAGCCTGCCACCATCAGTGTTAGAGTGTGTGCGTGAATGGGTGAATGAATGTAGTGTAAAGAGCTTTGGTCAAGTCTCCTAACTTGAATAAAGGCGCTATATAAGTACATACCATTTACTATTTACCATAAGGCCAAAATACTGTTATTAATATCATTATTGGGGGGCCAAAAAATGTCATTAGCGCAACTTTCTTTATGTAAGAAAAAATTTTTGGTAAGTCAGTCTTTAATACAGCTGGAACAATGAACTGTTAAAATAAAATATGAAGCCCTTCTTGTTTCTAGAATATCCTCTTGAAAGAAGAGAAAACTCAGTTTTTAGAAAAATAGCCACTTATCAGTTGATTGTTAAATCAATAAGGTCAGTCAGCTTTAAATTAATTAATTAATTAATCAATTACTTGCATCTCTTCTTTATATGTATAAAAAATGAAGAGTGGAGTAATTAAATGTATTTTAGAGGGTCTTGGGTGTTTTGTAATGTTATTTTTTGTTTGAGATTTCCTGCTTACGAAGGAAATTTTACTCTGATTTTATTTTGACAAAGAATTCTAACTGGATAAGGACTTTAACTGTTTAAAATGGTACATAAAAGAACAGAAATGTAGAAATCACTGATTCCCACAGTTTTCAAACCGAGGTCACAATCATTTAGTCCCGAAGCAAATTTTTTGTCTTACTTTGAACAGTCCTCTCACATTCCACCTGCAGTATTTAGAGTATCTGGAAGTGGAAGCCGTTGACGTTCTCCCTACAGGAATACCAGGCGTTAAGATTGATCCCTCATATATGCTGTAGAGCACAATGGCAACAATTGCCATAGCAGCTCCAGCAATGCTGAACATCACATTGAGGACGATCTGAAAGATACAATGAATCACTTTATGTACAAATAACCAATAATGTATTTATGTAATGAAATCAAAGAAGAAGAGCTGAAGAAAGGAACGTGTTCATCTAATCACTCACCAGGCATGGAGTCGGATACTTCTCAGACAGAAGGCACACGATCCCAAATACAATGAACTGGAATAAAACGATAGAAAGGAAAATATAAACAACCTAAATACTTTACATCGAAGATAATAAAACAAAAAATCATGTAGGAGAAACACACGTTACGGCGCCTAATGGTTGATTACTGGAATTGAGGAGTAAATAGTCTTCAATGAGAGATTGATCCACAGATGAAATCATAGAAGCTGAATTCTGCCTCAAGCTTCTCCAAATTCTACCAAAAGAAAAAGATTTTTCTCGCTCTCATAGATGTGAGAAGAAATTGCATCATCATTTTGTTCCCTGTGTTGAGCTGTTTAATCTCTGTCCTGCCAAAAGGTCACACATTCACAAAGAAAGCACTCTCCACAGCATTTTGAATGTTAGATGCATTCTGATTCTATCCCATACGGCCCCTAATATGTCCCCTGCATTAGTCCATCATCATGCATCATGTAGATTCTCTCTAATGCTTTGTTTAAAATCAAACATGCTTTGAGCAGCAGAAGCAGCTGTTTTACACATGCAAAGTCAATGGTTGATGCAAATCAAGGCGCATTAAAAGATGCGATTTTCTCCTCTCTGAGCGGCATTTTCTCGTGCATGTGTGATTTTCCTGTGTGGTGGTAGATAAACAATGCGCAGAAGTAGTTTAACATAAATGCCATTATGTTTATTTTGCTCGTTGGGCTTTGAAATAAATGTGACACCATACAGCTGCCTCAGACCCGCTCGCCTCTTGGGGGTTTTCCCCTACTGTTGGTGGCGGCTGGAAGTAGATGTTAGTGTTTTTCAGGTATGTGTCATGATTTTATCAAGAGCTCGGACCCACATGCAGATAAACCAGTCCAGAGAGACAAGGCAAAAAGTTTAACAGGTTTATTGAGAAGTTTCTTGAAGAATTCCAGTTGCTCTGAACACTGCTCAACCGGAACTCGAAAGGTGAGGGGAAGACACTGCGGTTAGTTCAGGTTCAGTGGGGAGAATTGATTTTCGAAATTGAAGAGGAGAAAAGGTTGGCAGACTAGGTTGACTCTTAGACTCCTGTACGTGAGGAGTGTGTTCTGGTGTTTGTTCTCATACGGTGGAGGGCTGACAGGGTTACCCAGCCATGCGGTTACTTGAAGATGAATGGAGAAAGACTGACTGCCACTCATATTTCCTGCAGTACTTGAACTGACTGTGGTGCAGATGAATCCCTTGCTCAGTGTGAAGCTCAAACGTTTCCTCTGGGAAAAGTGATCCAAAACCTCCAGTTTGTTTCCTCAGCTCAGTTTGAAGCTCAGGTGATCCTCTTCCAGGGAGAGAAGGTCAGAAAAATACAGTTTGCAGGCATGGACTCTCAGTGCTGAGAGGCAAACACAAAAAACTATGTTTAGAGACACAGGTTGACAAAAACTCAGTTTGACGCAGCAAAAACCTCAGCTTGGCTAGAGTACCCTAACTGGCAAACACTCTGGCGGAGGTAGAGGCAGTCAGCAGCTTAAGAACACTGCGTTAACCGAGGAAACCCCTTGCAGGTGCGTGAGGAGAAGAATCAGAACCAGGCGCCGGTGGAGGAAGGAAGACAAACACACAAAAAAAAAACAGACCACACACACAGACTGCAGTCCTAACAGTATGTGGTACAAACTGCAGGCACAAGAAAAATAAAGGCAGGTTTTGACATTTTAAGTTAATTTAGGGGTTAATAAACGGTTTCAGAGGAGTGATCATAGCGCTCTGCATCTGCAGTGCTGTGTCTGTCTCCCTGCCAGCTCCCAGATCAGCTTCTCTGATTGATTCATGTGGCGAATTGAGCAGCAAAATTTATAATTTTCCAACTCCAGCACCACGTGCCTCAGATGCTCAGAAGCTCATGATGCGCTACTCCTGCTGCTGTAGACTCGCTGCAGGACCTTTGATGCGTGTCAGCCATATCCTGATGCTTCTGCTGCTTAAAGCGCGATAGGTTTGAACGTAGCATAAGGCTCACAATCTGAAATGCATCAGTTTGCTCACCAGAGATCCCGTCCAGACAGGGTAATAGGAATCCAGATACCAAGGAGAGAAGAATGCCAGTCTGATGATGATGCCAAGGCCAATATTAATAAGGCCAATCATGATCTGAATTGCCTGTGGACAAAAAAAAGGAAAGGAAAAAAGAGATTTTATAATGAAATAACTGTCTTTACATAATTTATCTTTGGTAATAATAACAAAAAAGACATTCTATCAAAATAAAACAGCTAAAAAAACAAATTTGTGGCAAAACATTTCTAAGAACAAATCCAGTTTTAACTTTGGTTGGTTTTATTTTTTATTTTTCTTTATGCATAGCAGTGTACCTGTATACGGAGGAGGGATGTCAATATATGTATACTCTGAAAAGTAACTAGAATACTAGAACGCTGTATTCAGATGCGATACTGATTTCATGTATCAATACCAAAGCCGTTTGAAAGGATGCACTGATATGAACATAGTGGGTCAATAGTAGCGGAATATTGCGAAAAATTAGAAATATCTGTTCAGGGTTGATGCTGAGAAACAGATCCATTTTGTGCTTTAAGACATTTAAGGAATCCAGTTTGTGGGTTGTGCTTTTACGTTTGCGCCCTCCACCAGGTGGCACCACAGGTTCTTTAGGGGCTCCCTCACCTGCGGTGGGATGATTTTCATTGCAGTCTTGGCTTTACTGACTACACCGACGCCGGTGTTTGCCAGTTTGGGTACTCTAGCCAAGCTGAGTTTTCAGCTGGAGATCAAACTGGGGTTTTACTTCACCACGAAGTGCCCAACCGCACATTTGTCTTTGCCTCAAACGGGCAAAAATACACATTAGCTTCGGTGTTTTTTGAACCTTCTCCCCTTAAGGATTCTACGACATGACGGTTTGGACCACTTTTTTTTTCCCAAAGATTGTTGGAGGAGCTTCTCTGAAGAGCGAGGATTCAGTCCCCAGCTCTTCAAAATAAAGCAAGGGAAGTGCACCCAGAGCCACCATTATCAAGTCCGCGAACCTGTATTGGTTTTGCTACATGTGGGTAAGATCTTCAGATAAATCATGACAGGACTATTGTTATTCTTTACCCAGTCGGAAGTCACAACTGTAGTTAAAAAGCCTTCAGCTGATCCAAGCAAAAATGCTACGTTTCGTGAGTCTCTGATGAAAGGTGAAAAGAGATCACGCGCCCTTCCCTACCCTCGCTTCTCTTCATTGGGATTCTGGGCTTAAATCCAGAATAGAGAGCATACTCCTCTCTAACATATAAAGCCTTAAATGTGGCTAAGCTCCATCTGATATCAGAGATGCGATTTGTACCTTATGTTCCTAACAGAGCACGGAAACTTCTGAATCGCGCAGGTTTACTAGAGCTGGTTCCTAGAATTTCTAAAAGTAGAATGGGAGGCAGAGATCTTTTTAGTTGTCAGGCTTTACTCCTGAAATGGGAACCAACTACCGGGTTTTAGTCCGGTGAGGGCAGGAGCACCCTGTCTACTTGCAAGGGGAGGCTTAAAACTTTCCAGCACGATAAAACTTATAGTTAGAGTGAAACAGGTTTTCCACCGAGCTATCTCTACGCTACCGAACTGCTGGAGGACATAGACTGACGCACTAAATAGGCTACTAACTTTCTATCTCTATTCTCTCCCCTTCTCACGCAGAATCTGTTGGTTAATCTCTAACATTACAAGAGGAATCACCAGAGTATATTGCGCTTTAGAATGGATGGATGGTTCAACAGAGCTATGGCTCTGGGTGAGTTTAAGGAACTGTATTAAAACTCCAAATTTGTCTGTTAATTTGAAATGTTAAGCAAGATTATCTATATGAGTGTCTTGCTTTGCGAGAGGATCACCTCTTGCGGCAGTTAAAGAGTAATCCTGAGAGGATGGCCAGAGAGAGTGGTCAGAGAGGACAGGGTTATGAAATACTTCTATTGGCTGCTGCATTCCTGCCGGTAATATGCAAGATCCAAAGAAAGTATGAAGATGAAGAATGTGTGCAGGACTATTCACATTTGAACAAAGCTAATAGTGTCTAAGATAGCATTAAAGGCTGCTCTTAAGCTATAGCCTTCAATGTCAGCATGGATGTTAAAATCTCCCACTATGAGTGACCCTGTCAGTATTTAATACCAAATCAGAAAGAAACTTACTCATCTAAAAATTAAAGTAAGGACCTAATTGGCAGTTGTATATTATATTTATCGATATGCTAGATATCGTATACATTGTTGGCTACATAAATTTATTATTTTAGTAACCATTTAATGGATTTAATATTTTTAATCAATCAGTTGGTCTCAAAGACATTAATAGTAAGCTCCTATGTCTAAATAAACCAGCATTTGGAATATAGAAGAAAAAGAAACAACCTCTCATTGCGCTAATTAAACGTATCACAAATAGAAAAATGTAAAAAATGTACTCACGTTATTTTTTAACATTGGGTAATGGTCACACATTTTTCTGACTAATGCAGATGTGTCAGACGAATGCACAATAATTCCTACAGAAATTCTTATAGATATGCAGAAAAATGCTCCTGCACCTGAAAAAGAACAATGGAATAGGGAAGGAGCGGTTACAAAGTCTGATGGCCTAATTATGATAAGGTATAGAGCAGTTTTGCCACGAAGCCTGTTTAGAACGGCAGCGGTGATGAGTCGCCGTTAAAGGCATGTCTCGACGGGTATAATTGCTCAAAAAGTGTTTTTATCCCACTGCAGGTTTAAATAACTACTTTACAAATTTCTGCAGAGCATGTCTCACATGTTGTGAATACAATCCACAAGGAAATTAGGGACCTAAGCGAGGGCAGGCACCAAGAGGCACAGCTCCGTTTGAAGTAATTAGCATGGACTAAATTAAGCTGACCCCAAGTGGACAATACAAGTACTGCCTAGTCCTGGTGGACAAATTTTCTAAATGGGTAGAAATTGTTTCCACAAAACATGCCAATGCACTGACAGTAGCAAAAGCTTTGTGTAAACATATCATACCCTGAAACGGTATCCAAGAAGACACAAGTATGAACACATTTGTGAATGAGGTAGGTATCACTGATGGTAAACTTGTTTTAAACACCAGCTTTGAATCATCACTTCGTTTCCTATCATCCACGGAAGAATTTGCAGGATGGTAGAGAGGCCAATAGGAGAGGTAGATAGGGTGAGGGAAATTCATGGCAAGAAACAAGGAAGCTTGCTGGCCAGGGGGTGTTTTACGCGGTAAAATTACTCATGAGGGTTATTCCAGCATCTGATGGTTTGACCCAGCACGAAACTGGTGAATGGATTTTAGCACGTTTCGCCCCATGGGAGGACCATGGGCGAAAGGTTTCAGGGAGAGCAGTGAGCTAGTAAAGTGATTACCAAGGAAGCACGGTGGAGATACAGAACTTCTGCATTCAAAAGGCTGCATGTAAATACCTGGAACTCCTTTTACCACCCACATTACGAGGCACGGGCTTTGAGGGCGGTGCCGGAATTAAAATGTCCAAAGTGAGAAAAGGTAGGACAGTTCGAGGTGGGAAGGACCCTACATTGTGCACCTAGCAACCCCCACCACTGTGAAAGAGATCCAGGAAAGGAGAGACTTGAATCCACCGGGGCGTCATTTGTAAGCTGATTAAAAGATTTTCCTCAGCAAAAAGCCCAGTTACTTTCACCCAGGGACCTATAACTGAGGTAGGGGATCTGTGGTGAAGTTCAACTTCAAGGGGTTTGGTTTTAGGATATGTCGTCTCAAGCGCTGAAAAACCAACCTACCCAGTCTTTGGGGAGTCCGGTACAGTTGGTAGGTGCTTCCTTGGGACTGGTGAAGATGGAAAAACCAAAAGTGGTTTTGCACCCTGGTGACGGATAACCCGTTGGACGCTGGTGTTCCCCACCAGGGACTCAAACCTGACTGTCTATGAAACAAAGGGAGGAACAGAGCCGGTCTTTGATGGATCCACAGCAAGTCATCCCTACAGTGCCAATATGTGGTGGCAGCATTCCAAAGCGCGTGCTACGAAGATTTGAACCAAAGCTCGAAACTGTTATGTTTTGTACTCATATGCTGCTACTTGCGCTATGCATACAATAACTGAATTAAAAGTTGCTGGTGTTTACTTATATGCACAACAGGGAGGAAATGTTAGGTTTATTCAGTGGTGCCTCGCAAGTTAATGTGTGCATACTTAGAAACATTGAAGACAGTTAAGTGTGTGTACATGTGAAGCGTTGAAGACAGTTGAAGTGTGGGTACATTATGTGAAGCGTTGAAGACAGTTGGTGTGTGTACATATGAAGCGTTGAAGACCTGCCTCCAGCCAGAATGTCATTACGCAAGGTCATTTGCTGTCGTTATGACCTGCATCCAGCTAGATTGGTCATTTGAGCAGAGTCATTCTGTCTTTAAGACCGAACCCCATCCTGTTGTGATCTGTTAATAAAAGGCTCTACTGTTAAGGGAGCAGGCAGAAAGATGCTGAAATATGAGCAGGCAGCCTTTCTCCTCCTGCAGGAAGCTGTGTTTGAAAATCCCTTGGTGTGTCAGATTCATTTTTTTGTCCTATATGAACTCACAATTTTTTGAAGCTAACAGTGATCATCATCTACACTTTACTGAATAATTTATTTTTTAGACAACTTTTTACTTTACTCCTTACATTTTAAAAATACATTAGTTTTGTTTCATTTAAGCTCATTTTCTTTATGGCCTGTTGGTATTTAAAAAGTAAAAACATTAAGTTAGTTTTATCTAGACAATGTAATTTACTTTGTGGTTGGACTCGGTGCTGCCCTAACTTGTTGCTCACCACATACAAAAATCAATACTTTTTCAACATGATGCAAAGTTAAATTTGACACTGTTACCATTAGTTATAAAATTAAGAAGTCTAAGGAAGTTATCATCCAGAATTGTAGAAAAATATTTCCTTTAGTAGGGTAGAGCAGTAAAGCTTCTGGAGCCTTAACATTACTTTTACTTTTATAATGTAAGTAGTTTTAAACATTGTACTTTTACTCTTTTACTGTAGTAAAAAGCTGAAGTCAATCCTCTAACTTTTACAAAAGCGAGGATTTATACTTCAACTGAAGTAATACACATGGATACTTTTAACACCTCTCCCTGGTGTTTCTTCTGGGGGTGTGGCTATGCAGGCACATATCCCGACTCTTACAAACTCTGAGGTAAAACATTCTTTAAAGAAACAGTTCGGTAGACTTTAGATTTGCAGCCTCACCCGACCACAGACAGAGACTTCCTCTGGGTTGCCCTCAGCTTCTGGGACACAGAGCAGCACACCGGGCTGTAGCACAGGCTCTTCAGGATCTGACACAGAGGAGGCCAGCCCGGGGGAGCTATCAGGTTGAAGGTCAGGTGAGTACCGGTCCTATGGGTCTTGCTTTCGTGGCTGAACATCTTTTCTGCTCCTAGAAGCTGTAGATTGCACAAACATTTTAGATAAACATATGCATTTTAAACATGCTGAGGTTTAAATTAATTTAAAAAGTATTTAGAGTTCTTGAACGTTCCTGCTTTTGACTTATAGTTTTTGGTACAGATATCTGTAAGTTTTGCATACAGAAATTAAAGGGAATGGGTAACTTTTAAAGCAAGTGCATTAAAGTCAACCAAGGTGGCCTTACAAATAAAGCTGGAAAGATTCAAAACATATTTATACGTTTAAACCTTTATAGGACAATGTTTGATCGCTTGCATATCCCTTACAAATGGAGCCCCTCCCATCCCTCAGTGAGGTCTAAAAGCACAAGATCTATGGCCCCGTCCACACGAAGTCAAAACGAACACGAAACGCAAATATTTTCCAGAACGTTTGTCGTAAAGACGGAGACGTAAAATAAATGTGATCGTCCACACGAATGCATGAAAACGCTGCAAAATGTATGCCAGGCCTGTAAGTGGCGCTGTGGTGCCAAAGCAAAAATAGGCGATGAAATGTTGGGCATGCGCACTAATATTTACACATGGTTGCCCTGCGGGTCCATTTTAAATTTTTACCGCAGTAAATTCAGGTGCTGAACTATGTGCTCACCGATATTGCTCTGTTCTTCCCAGGTATATTCCAGAAGAAGAAGATTCTGTTAATAGCCGACAGCAGGTGGCGCAACCATTCAACCCAGTACGGCGCCATTGTTGTTGTGAAAGCGGCAGCCTTTATGATGCATCGCGATGTAAAAATGCGATTAGAAGCTTTAAGATGGAAACTAGCGACAACGTTTTCAAAATCTTCCCACTCGGACTGGAGAGGCTGAATAAAAAAGACCGTTTACAGACGCCAACGCCCGGCCGTATGGATGAGAGGCTGGTTTGGCTAAAAGGTATCGCGTTTAGGCCAGGGTTGGTTTTGGTGTGGGCCGGGCCTCGAAATCCAACCGGCGTGGCATGAATCCTGCTACATGACTGTGCATCTTATTTTGGCATTTGACAAATTAGATGAGCCCTGCATGATTTATTACCAACTGGAAATTTAAGTCCAAAAGACCTCCAGTCAAAAAAAAAAAATGTAATTGATTTTCAGTTAAAGGTAAAGTTAAAAAAGTCTAATAAGCTTAGTTTAACAAGTATATTTAGGTTTATAAACTAAAAAACTGTAAGTGGCAGTATCAACATTAATGTCTCTAAGGTAATGCTGGATCATTAAAAATGTTTTTCTTTCATTCTCGGAGTGTTTCTAATAGAATTTCTTATAGAGGCGCATTTTTGTTCATCCAAGTTGAATAAAGAGGGATTGATGGAGGGTCACTCAGTCGGACAACTTTCAGTCTTGTTGTCTTGTGGAAAGAGAGAACAGTCAACATTCATCCCTTACTGCTTTGTATTCAGGCAATGTTCTGATCTGGGCAGCGTTCGTTCCCCCTTACTTACAGTAATTGAAAGTGAAGTAATGGAGGGCGTGTATCGAGGATTCACTGAATCCATCCAGAAAGATTTCTCAATTCAGACTGACTGTAGCAATGCTACTGCAGGATAGGATGTCCTTAGTAAAGCTTAACAGTCAAAAATTAGGAGCAATATTTATGGCTATTTAGCGTCTTTTAAGAGAAAAATAGGGGGGTCATTTTTTCACTATGTCATTAATTTATTTATACAAATCTTACTATATTAAATAAATGTGCGGGAAACAATACCGAGAAAAAGATGGTGTGGAAGTCAGAGCTTCACATACCTGTGATATCAACAGCTAGAGGTGACAACTTCTTCCTCTGTGCAGTGATGCTGCAGACTGCTTTTCTGATCTGCTCAGATCTGCTAGGGACCCCGCCCCTTCTGATGTCAACATTTGGCAAAACCACTCGAACAAACTGTATAGCACTCTTTTCTTAAGGATCAAATCTCTTTTGCAGTCTCAAAGCATTATTATCCAAATTTGCTATTATGTTTCATTTCATCGGTGATCTAAAGTAGCCGAAGTAGAAAACAATCATTGTCTTGAAGGAAAGTACTGCCTTCTAAGGCTGAGCTCTGCCATTTAACAAGGAGACAAAAAAAGTATCAGTTTATCTTATCAATGCTTAAGCATTCCCACTTACTTGTTTCTCTCTTTGTTTTTTCTTTTTATTATTTTTATTCCCAGATGTTTCCTTTTGGTCGCCTAACTAGTTCCGCACTTTTCAGCCGATTTCAACAAATTTGGTATCAAAAAAACGTTCAGCTTGTTCAGGAGAATGATACTGTATCTTTTGGTATAGATATTTTGTGTAGTTTTCGCGAATATTCAGCTTTTTCCTGCGATTTTTTGGCCCCATTGAAATACATATAGAAATCTCAGGAATTCAGCAAAATAATTCTAGCTAAAACTTCCCCACCATCTTTGACCTTTAACTACTTTCAGCAGCGCTTTCAGCTAGAAACAATTCATTCAACTTTTTAAAACGTTTCGGTATATCTTTTTCTGCTATTACTGTTTAACTCTGTCTTTTTTCTAACTTTTACAGTGCTTGCTTTCAGTGAACCTTCAAACTTTAAAAGAAATTTTAAAGATTTTCAGATTTATAATGGAAATCTATGGACAGAATTCTTCAACTGTCAGTGTGAGTGCTCTAGCTTTTTAGGTGTTCTGGTTTTGCAGAACAAATTCTTCTCATTCCCTCATTTTTCACTGAATTGAAATAAATTTTACATCAAAACGTGGAGTATTTTTGTCAGGATTCAGGAAATGTAACCGTAATGTGTGTGGGAGTTACGGTTTTCCTGCAGTTTGTCCCAGACCACAAAAAAGTCCACACTTCCCCAATAGAAATACAATGAAAGACTTTCCAAAAATCACATCTGAAAATCCAAAATGACATATATTTTTCGTATCACTGCTATTTATAAACTGTTTGATGTACAAACCTGAAACTTGGTATAGAACATCTTAGAGGAGCCACTTCTAACACACTCACATTGAAGGAATTTTTTCAATATCATTTTACTTGGTTGAGCTGTTTTAGCTGACTTGTTTAGGCATAGGAAAACATTGATTCTGAAAAAAATCACTCATACTCAGAAGAAAAGAAATTCACAATAAAAGTCTCTCATTTAACTAGCTCTAATACAGCAACTATTCAGCCACTTAATAACATGGAAAACCAGTGATTTCACACATTTAGAAATGGATTCTATATCACTGCTGGACATGACCCTTCTCTTGACACACATCCATGGTAGACTTTCAAAATAAGACTATAAGGACTTTACAAAATAAATCCCTCTTCCTTATGCACACTCATTCATTGTGCCGTAGGGTTTGTAGCTATGACCCGAACTCAACCAATTTCTTCAAATTACATTACTAATGCCTGTTGACCATACACCAAAGTGCACATTTCTTAATGAAGCTCTAGCATTTCCACTCAAATAAAGCATCTGCTAACCTCGTAAGCCTCGTAAGCAGATTCTATCCTAAAAAATTCTTTAGATGATTCAACTGTTTTCTGCTGTTTAAAGTTTCTGATTACTTCCTATCATATTTTCATATGTTCTTCAGCTAATTTTTGCTTCTTTTCCTTTGTGCAGTTTCTTTAGCTAATTTTTCTTTTTTCATTCAGCATAGAAAAAGCATTTCCACTTTGCTGTTTCTCCGAAACAGCTTTTTCTATTTTGTATTCTTTTTATTAAGATCTGAGGTTAGAGGAGGACAAATTGAACGTCTTAAAAAAATGACTTTCATTGAGATTTTAGACAAATAAAACAGTTATTCTACTTGTAGAAAACGAACGGTTGTTGTTCACATGAATTTCAAAGTAGTGTAGCTTAATATGGCTAAGTGACCGAGCAAAAAGAGGCTAACCTGTTAGCTACTGAGCATAGCTAGCCACGGCGCTACCATGCTCTCCCCATTCATATCATGGTCTAACTGTTACTTTTTTCAACAACAGATTTTTAGTTTTGCCATTGACTGCGCAAAACTCCTTGTGTAATCGAAAGGGTGGTCTGTAGTCGGAAAATTTAGATTTCTCATTTATTCTTATATTAATTTATCCTGTTTGGCCGTACCATAAAGTTTTCACTCGGCCGGTTTCCCGCGCCGCAATTCCTCTCGCGGAGGAGTGTTTGCATCCAGATTATGAAATCAGCGAACAAACGATCTCTGCCTGGCGTCGACCACAACATGCCACCGCCTTTTAACCAAAGTAAGTTCAGCAATTTGTTTTGGACTTTTGACTACTTTTGCATTGTTGTGGGTAAGGGGGGACTTAATCGCTGCTCAAGCATGAACAAGGCAGAGGAATGCTGTGCCATTAGAGTCGCATGATGAAACCTGTTCTCTCTTTTTGTGCAAAGCGATATGAAATAAATGTGCTGACTCTGAGTGAAATCCATCGATCTCTCCGTTTATTTAACTAGGGTGAATTAGTTAAATACTTTTTTCCCACGACAATTCTGGCATTGCCAAAGCAGGATTCTCTTTGATTGATTTTTTCTGAGGACAGCAATTGTCAGGAACCATCTGGAGGAAGCAGTCTTCCAGCCCCAATACCCTGGCGGTTAAGGGAGTGCTGGAGTGGGACTATTGGCATCGAGGTCCCTGGAGGTCAGCAGGAGGATCAAAACGAATCCATTTCTTTCTTGAGACGGTAAGATGAATCTTTTGTCGGCACAGCTTTAAATTAAATTTCAAAAACTAATTTACAAAACAACAGATTGTTAACAGTGACGAAAGATGCATTAGAAATCAAATACTGGAAAATTAGCTTAAGCCAAAGTCCTCTTCTTCTCCATAAAAATAATCAAATAAATGTAATCTAAAAAAAAAAAAAAACTAAATTAAAGATTAATAGGTTAATAATTTTAATGAATTAAAATTTGTATAATACTAAAGAATATGAATACAAAATAAAAGATAACTTTTTTTTTGGGGACACAAAAGGCAAATCAGGTTTTTTTTCCACCTGGTGAACCAAAAGACCTCGCATAGGAACGTGGATGCTCTCTCCAAGCACTGAGAGGAAGGTTGTAGGTGCCACCAGAAGGTACTTAATTTTACTCGAGATCAGCCGGTTATCTAGGAGTGGGATCCCCAGTTATCCAGAGGATTGGTGTGCATAATGGAAACCGGGTAAATTACCTGTAGATAATGGGACAGAGTTTTCAGTTCTAGGGCAGTAGAACAAAAGGCAAGGTTCCAGGGAATTGTCAACTGCCCAAGAAGAAATTTTTGATTTAATGTTTCAATAGAAAAGATAAATGTTGCAAACCAATATGATAAAGAAGTTAGAGGCTAAAAAGAAGGTGAAGGTAAGAAGATTTACAGATTTTGATTTTAAAAGTAAAGAAAAAAGAAAACAGTTTAAAATGATGGATGGATGAGAGATTTCAAAGAAACTCTCAGCTCCAGAGAGAAATGGGTTAAAATAAGAATTCAAAAAGGCAGTGTTTAAACCCGATACTAAACATATTTACACTGCATTATATATTACACTTACACTATGCAAAGTAATAATAATGAATTTTATTTTCAATGGTGCTTTTAAAGAAACAACTCTAAACTCTTACAGGAAATTAATAACTCATAGCTTAAAAGAGAAAAACTTGTAAATGGAGAATTAAACCTAAAATTAAAATTAAAAAATCCAGGGGTTAAATTGGAGTAGTATGGAGAAAAGGCAAAAGTATGCCTAGGGTGCTAGTATGTGAGTGAGGGAAAGGTGACTGGGAAAAGTGATTGATAATGAGCGTGGGCTACCGACGAGGCTTAACATTCCTTTCCTGAAAAGGCTTTTTATAGTGGTAAAAGATGAACAACTTAATTGTGGAGTTACCGGCTTATATTATTCATTTGTTATTTTGAAACTCTTTCCTTAAATCCAACCATTGTTTTTTACCACCGCCTTTTAAAGAAATAGGTACAGTTCAAACATGATTATTTCTACTTTTCTTACTTCCACCTATGCTGAACAACACCGAGTACTTTTTGATATCTCAAAATGCAATCTGGAGATCTTGAGGCTTTGCTGTCTGCTGCATATTCAAATACGGAGGTCTATGGCTCTGGGTGACACAGAAAGGTCCATATAAAAGTCCACAAAAACGTGTAAATATTCTTCCATACTGCTCGGTCCAATGTATTCCTAAGTGTCCTGAGTGGGTAGCATCCAGGAATTTTCATTCAAACTAAGTCATTTAGTCAGCTTTAGGAGCATAAATGTAGTGGGGAGAAAGTAGGATTTCCTGAAAGCGCGCGCCTGCACGTTCACGACGCTACGGAAGCCGGCAGACCAAACCAGCGCATTCAGCTCGGCAAAGAACTCATGCTCTTCCTCAACACTGAAGTCCTCAGATATTTTTCTTCTGCTTTTGTTTTTCTTTGCACAGGTGTAAACAACACATTTCTTCTTCTACGCTTGCATTATTGGCAGAGCAGACGCTGAATGCGCACTTTCATCTGGTTTGGTCTGCCGGCTTCCGTAGCGTCGTGAACGTGCAGGCTTGCGCTTTCAGGAAATCCTATACACTACTGTTTATGCTCTAAAAAGATTCTAAATGACTTCGTTTCGAGTAAATTATGGACGCTACCCACTCAGGACACTTGGAATACATTGGACGAGCAGTATGGAGGAATATTGACACGTTTTTTGTGGACTTTTATGGACCTTTCTGCCTCGGGCGCCATAGACCTCCATTATTTGAATGTCAGCAGACAGCAAGAAGCCTCCCAGATCTCCAGATGCATTTGAGATATCAAAAAAGTACTCCAGAGTGTTGTTCAGCATGGGGGGGAGTAGAAAATGAAGGCTAAGCATGTTTTGGGTGTACTAAAACATGGACTCCTGAATGGAGCCGCTTCCCTTGTGAATTCAGACCTGGAGGAGTTGCCCCTTCTGCCATCATTCGCCAGAGAAAAGACAGCCTGGTTACAAGCATCAATCCCCCCACCCCCCAAACGACACACACACTGGCACAGCAACCGGATGCAAAATGATGAGTTAAAATATGGGGAAGTTTAAAGAAATGCTTGCTGACAGACTGGATTTCTTGACATGACTTTAATCTGTGGGAAAATGTCTAATGAGGGTGATAATGTACGGCCTGGCTTTCACTAAAGATGATTGTTTTAGAGTCAGTAGAATAATTTCTGATCAAATTACAACCAACCTTAAATATCTAAATAAATACAGGAAAGGTTCAGGCTGTCAAAGACAGTGGCCAACTGACGCATACCACACAAGGTTAACACTCTGGCATCCTCCAGCTGTCAGAGAGCTCCTCTTATAGCGCAGCCAGAGCAAACCTGCAGATTGAGCCTCCCAGGTGTGTGGCCACCCACGCGCCACCAGTCAACTCCAGTCACCTGTTGCAGAAAGCAGAGGCAGAAAAAAGCACAACACTACCTGCTGAGTCCTGACACCGAGGAAGACGTGGAGGGACGAGAGGCCATGAAGGAATCAGCCAAGAGCAGGATCCGGGGATGGAGGAGACCGGATACCCATGAAGCGGTCCACGTCCCAGTTGACGAGGTACTGCCAGCCTCTTCCCCGCCGACGGGAATCCACAATCCCCTCCCGGATCCGGCGCCCTTGAGAGATCCTGGGCAGGGAGGAGGGGGCTCGGCTAAGAAACTGTTAATGTGCTAAGAGAAAGCCGCAGCGGGTTTGATGCAGGAGACATGGAAAGTAGAGGTGGACCCTCCCGATCTCCCGCATAGGGACCAATGTAGCTGCTGGGGCCAGTCCTGGAACCCTTTTTTTTTTTTTTTTACTTTTAATGAAGCTTAGGTTAATAATTTGACTTACACTTTGTAGAGATGATGGAGTCTAATGTTTTGACTGATTTTAAGTTTTCTCTTTCCAGGGAAACAAAAAGGGTAACTGATAATGATAACTAAAGATTTGAATTTTCAGCAAATAGATATTTTACCATAAAAGTATCATCATGGGAAAAAACAGTAAATATTTTTGCCAACTAGGATGTGATTCCAGGGCTTTATTTATTGGCAGCATATTTTAGTGATCATAGTCTTTTCCATGATTTATGCATCTATTATAATCATTTAACATTGGCCACTGACTTGAATGCATTTGTGGATTTTTGATATATTTTTTAATTATCATTATTATTTTTTTTTTATTTAGTTTTTTTGGTTTTAGCTTTCTTGACATTTATTCACAATTTTAGTTTATTAGTTTTTAGTTTTTTTATATTCATAAATTTTCCTTTTTTTAAATATCAATTACACAAGGATAATATCCTTTTATTATCAAAAGGGTGGTCTGTTGTTTGAAAATTTTGATTTCTCTTCTATTATATATTCATTTATCCTATTTACTCACTATAAAAGTTTTCACTCAGTCTGTTTCTCTCTCAAGGCCACACAATTCTCTGCAGGATGGTGTTTGTAGACCAGACATAGCTTCTTCCCATAACAAATCAGATTCTTTCTCAAGGTTTATTCATAACATGTTACTGTTTAAGCAAAGTGTCTGTAATTTGTTTTGACTTTGACTACTTTTGCATTGTTGTAAGTAAGGGGGGGCGAACGCTGCTCAAGCAGAACAGGGCAGAATGCTGTGCCATTAGGGCTGTATGATGAACTGTTCTCTCTTTGCAAATATATGAATAAATGTGCTGACTGAGTGAAATCCATCGATCTCCATTTATTTAACTAGGGTGAATAGTTGAATACTTTTTTCCCACGACACAAGCTAACGCTACAGATGCTACCGACTGATCACAACTGAGTTAAGCATTTTTTTCCTTTTTTATTATATACAAGATGTTTGCCTATAGAAATAGATTTTGGTGTAATTTTTTGGATTTGGTCCATCTTTCCATGTTATTCAAAAATGAAATGGTTTTGTTGCTATAGTTAAAAAAGGGTCTATTGTTTCTATATAATTTTTGCAAAATAAGCATTTATTGTCCTCAACATCATACCTGTAGCTTAGTGATTCTTTATAGGGGTTAGAAACATTCCCAGGGTAACTTGAAAGTGTTTCTTTGAATTTTATTTGTGAATTTATTTAATTTCTTTTTTTGTAGGATCGAAAGGTAAATTACAAGGATAGTTAGAGGGATTTTTTTTTAGCTACAGTGTGAATTTTCTTAGCAACATTTAACAGTCAGACTGTAGTGATATAAACCGCCCCCCAGCCCCTAGAAACAAGCTTTTTTCAAGCTAGATACTTGCACTAAATATCTAAAAATAGAATGGGAGGCAGATCTTTTAGTTATCAGGCTCCTCTCCTTTTGCCTTTTGGCAGGAAGTCATCCTGCATACTTGATTTTTTGGCCTTCTCCCCCTGGAAGGATTTGTTTGAGCTTCACACTGAGCAGGGGATTAATCTCCACATGTCCCGTTCAAGTACTCCTGAAATCTAAGTGGCAGTCTGCTCCATTGCTTCTCAGGAACCAACCTAGCAAAACCTGTCCGCTCTCCAGAGCCCCTCTTTTCCTCCTGGAAAAACCCACACTTATTTAGATTCTGGGAAAAAACCTTTCTCCGTATAACATGAGTCCCATTTAGCTCTGTTTTGCAAGACGTTGTTGAAAGTTCCCACGGACCCTGAACTAACCTCTGTGAACTTCCCCTTCTTACTCTCCAGTTCAAGTTTACCAGCTCTCTGAGTTCACCTCCTACCCATTTTGGACTTCCTAATAAACCTGTTAAACTTTTTTACTCTGGTTTCTCTCAGTGGTTTCCGCATGTGGGTCAGATCCCTTAAAAACTTTGTGACACCTGGATGGGAAGCAAAACATCTTCAAACTTGAAAAAAAAGCCCAGTGGATTTTTTTTTAATTTTCTTTATTGGAATGACTATGACCTGGATGACTGAAATCTTCACGGCATAAACCACATTTTAGATCCGTGTTGTTTTACCTTTACGCAAGATAAAACGGCTGAATATTTGGATTTGATATAAGTATTTACTTTCCTCATAATAATGCAAACTTTTCAATAAGATACACATAGAGCTCTTGGTTCCAGAAACATCAAGTTAGACTCACTTCAGCTCTGTCAGTTGTTTTAATGTGATCATGCAATCCAACAAACTTTCCAACTTTCCTCTTGATCAAGACGGTTTATTTTCCAAAATAAAATAAAAAACTTAGATTTTCTTACCGCAGTATTACGTGACAGGCAGATCATATTGGCTCATTTCGTTCCATTTTATGCCACTCAAAAAAACAACAACAATCATAGCGGTCAATAACTGTATGACTGCACTGACTGAATCCAAGAGTTCACCAGGCCCCAATAGCCAAATCCAATATATTCCAGGTGCTGCAGTCACCTGTCTATAATGAAGCGGCGGAGGCGAGAAACAGCGTAAATTATGCACAGCAGAAAAAATACAACTAAACAAATTTATTATTATTATTATTTACTTGTCCATTTGACCAAGAATCTCTTGGAGCTGTATCATCAATGATCAGGACGATATCCCCTTTGTCAACGTTTTGTGCTTTCCTTGTCCATTTGTTCCTTTGTAGTTCAGGCAAGTATTCCTTTATCCACCACTTCCAAAATAATTCTGCCAAGTGCTAAACTTGACACCATCTTCTCCTGCTGTAGGAATCTACTGTGCTGAACACTCCAGGTGGTATGGAAAGGTTTGTTTTGAAAGGTAGGAGATGGTTTGCTGTCAAGGGTTCCAAATCCATGGGGTCGTTTGATGATTCTGTGTTTAGTCTGTCGTTGATGATAGCCTCCACCTCGCTGAGTAAGGTGACAAGTCCTTTGTCGTCCAACGTTTGTTGGTGTAGGAGAGCGCTGAGAATTCGTCTTATAGAACGAATTTGTCTCTCCCAGACTCGTCTATGGTGAGATCCTGCAGGTGGATTAAACAGCCAGGACATGCCATTTTTCTGTGCAGCAGTTTGAATCTGAGCACTGTTTAGAGTGTTTACAGCCTCACGGAGTTCACGCTCTGCTTTAACAAGATTGGTCCCATTATCTGACCTCATGACTTAAACAGGGCCCCTTCTGGAGACAAATCTTCTGATTGCATTAATGCAGGAATCAGTATTGAGATTATGTGCAATCTCTATGTGAACTGCCCTGATAGTGAGACATGTAAAAACAAATCCATATAGCTTGACAGTAGACCTTCCATGCTTTTTTGTTAAATGAGCTAAAGAAATCTACACCCACGTTGTTAAAAGAAGGTTCATCTGTACTGACCCTTTCTTTTGGTAAGTCAACCATGATCTGTTCACTATTACTTTACATTCATCCTCTTGCCGGGGACACATTTGCTAATCACCTTTCGAACTGCTGAAGTAGCTCCTGGAATCCAAAATTTTTGTTGCAAACGCAACAGAGTGTGACTTCTTCCATTGTGTCCAATATTCTCATGAATGTATCTAATGATGAGCTGTGTGGTGGTTCTTTGGCAAGATAACAGGGTGTTTGGATTCTGATGGCATAGCAGACTTGCTTTATCTGCCACCGACTCTCATTAGTCCCATTTGGAGAATTGGTGATTCCTCTTTTATTCCTCTTTATTATGAAAAATAAAAGCTTAAATCTGAAAAATGGCAAAAGCTATAAATAGTGGTACAACATTTTCATTCACCTGATCAGTTTCTATTACATCCTTTTGATCGAGATGTTTTTTGAAAATGCATTTTCTTTTTTTTTTAAAATAAAAGTCTATTTTCATTCTAATAGCACTGGAGCAAATTCTAATCCATAACTCTATTCCATTAAGAATAATAAATCAACCAACCATAAAATAACTGTGTTATACACCATTTCCGGAGGTGCACTCTTTGATTTGCTATCACCCTCGGAATATCTATATGAATCAGTATGTGGAAGAGTGTCTGAGTGTTGAGCTGATGATGAAATCTCCCTGTTGACCTTTTGTCCTGACTCCCCCTTGCCGCAGCATGTCAGTTGTACCTCATCAATTTCTAGTTGTGATAAGAGCTGCCATTTGCAGATGTTAGAACACTGAGCTAGGACTCTAGAAACTGCCAAACAAGAGACTCACCGCCCTGGCCACCCGTCTAAGAGATACAAGGGAAGCAGAAGCCAGGAGAATAAACCAGATGTTTCTCCAACAACCCATCAAAGAAAGTGTGCTCACAGTGGCAGGGTAATAATACAAGATAAAGATCCACCCAGGGCTGAGACTGAACGGTACTGGAGAAGCATATGGGAGAAGAAGGAGGCATCCCACAACACCAATGCTCAGTGGCTAGTGGATCTAAGAATAGATCACAGCAAGCTCCCAGAACAAGAACCAGTAACCATTACAACGGCAGAGGTCCAAGAAAGCGCTGCAGGTATGAAGAGCTGGACAGCACCAGGCCCTGACATGATCCACACCTACTGGCTGAAAAAACTAACCGCACTGAAGAGTCAATGAGTCGATGCAATCAACTGGTTTTCCTTAGATAGAAAACTTTGAATCGATCAGCCTGGATGATCTGGTGAACTGTAAAGTGCCTTGAGATGACGTGTTGTGAATTGGTGCTATAGAAATAAACGGAATTGAACTGGATTTAATCGTCATAACCATTTTAATTAGCTGTTTCGACTAAGTGCTGCAAAGCTACAATTACAATAAAATTATAAAAAAAGTCACAAACTCAGAATCCACATTGATTATTGAAAGTGCAGAAGGCAATAGAAAAGCATTACTTGGAGAAAAAAAATGCTACATGTTTAAAACTGTTATTGAATAACTGGTGTGGCTTTTAATCCCATTGGAGACCAGAGCTGCTGGATTAAAGCTGAAGATGTTCAGGCTGCAGG
>JAGKQL010000029.1:1283701-1307376 GCA_018398635.1 Cyprinodon brontotheroides
CATGGGGGTGAGTAGAAAATGAAGGCTAATCATGTTTTGGGTGTACTGTTCCTTTAAGAAAACGACATTTGTGAATGAAAAACTTTGCCATGTATGATGATTATTATATTTAGTAGTCTTTCAAATTTCCTTTCTTTTCTCAGAGTCCCAAAAATAACATCTTTCTTAAAGAATTCAGGTAAGGTTGGATTTAAATAGCCAGTAGTGCACATCATCCCACAATGCTTTGCAATACATACATTCATAGAAAATGTCCAGTTTATTCATTATCACCTTTACAAAATGAACAAATGCTATCATCAATGGCAAATCAAAGTCTAAGGAATTCCTTAGAGGGGTAAACACCTGTAAAGATTTTAAAATGGACTTCCTTGGGTTTTGGAGGAATGGGAAGATTTAAATAATTTGTTCTAATTTTAACTCTTTCAGACTTGGAGAGCGCAAGAATTTTGACAGGAACCTAACAGCCTCAGTGTTCAGTCAAGATGATGGAGTTTGGAGGAGAGATGCTGTCAGCTGGATAAAGTTTGGATAGATTCTAAGAATAGATTGGTTGGTAAAACAACCAATCTAGTTGCTTAAAACTATTTTGGTCTGAATAAACAATGTAATGATCAAAATCCGAGCAAGCCACCAGACACAGTTGGTGTTAACATGTTAGTAGTATTTTCTCCATTTTATGATTATTTACATAAGTGATCTGTAAGACACAGACGCTCACCTCTAGAGGTTGATGGTTCAAAACCTGCCTTTGAATTTTGAAAGTTGCCATTATACATCATTATTTTGGCTGATGAGACTCATTTGCATTGGTTTGCCCTAGTAAAAATTGGTAAAAACACTGCAAAATTAGGTTGGTTTAAACACAAGATTGGTTGACACAACTTCATACCTGATTAAAACCAAAACAAGTGGAAAAACTATCACGTTTGAATAAAAATGACTAACACCTTTCATTTTGCTCATCATGGCCCAATTTGCAGAAACGCTTTTACTGTCTGCTTGATTTTATTTAACTAAAATGGCAGAAAAACTGTGCACTTTAAATGATTGTTCTAAGATGTTTTACGCTTAAAAAAACTTAAAAAAGATTTTATTATACACACTAACAATTACCAATGTCAAAAGAACTTAAAAGAGGAAAAAAAGAAAAACAATTGCAAGAAATTACAGATTTTATTACTAACTGTAGTTATGCACTCCACCAGTAGGTGGTGACATATTCACATGAAGCCTCGTGAATTGTGGGGATCGTTGAAGCAATTCAGGCCAAACGGTTCAATGCCTCATGAGGCCTCTGCTACAGGCTGCTTTCCTGTTCAGATCTGCTCGGGCCCCGCCCCTACTTATGACGTCAACATATGGCAACTACCTCGAACAAACTGTATAGCACTCGTTTCTTCAGGATCAAATCTCTGTTGGAGTCTCAACATATTATTACCTATATTTGCTATTATTTTTTCAATTAATCGTTTGATCTAAAGTAGCCGAAAGTAGAAAACAATCATTGTCAGTCTTGAAGGAAAGTACTGCCTTCTAAGGCTAAGGTCTGCCATTTTTCTAGGAGACAAAAAGTATCAGTTTATTTGTATTCTTTTATTAAGATCTGAGGTCAGACGAGGACAAATGGAACATCTTAAAAATGACTTTCATTGTGATTTTAGACAAATAAAACAGTTATTCTTCTTGTAGAAAACGAACGGTTGTTGTGGACATGAATTTCTAAATAGTGTAGCTTAATTTGGCTAAGTGACCGAGCTAAAATAGGCTAACCTGTTAGCTACTGGGCATAGCTAGCCACAGCACTACCCAGCTCTCCCCCTTTATATCATGATCCAACAGTTACTTTGTTCAACATAAACAGATTTTTTCAGTTTTGTTACCGATCAGGTAAAACTTCATCGGTCATTAGACACGCTAACGCTACAGATGCTACCGACTTGACACATTGATGCTGCGTGATATTGTTGTCTAGGCAACCACAATGTTTTACATTATGTGGCATCGTTCAGCCAATCATGTAGCATAACGTCACTGGCATTAAGTAGGAACCGAGCTGATTTTTTTATTTTTTTTTATTTCACTTAAAGTCAACAATACAATATAAAACATACAAATTAACAAGCATACCAGGAGGTATGTTACAAATAATAAATACAATCAGGAGAAAAGACAAACAGATTGACAAAGATATGCGCTGGGGAGTGTCATATGTGTATATGTAAGTATACATATATACCTTCTACAAATAATAGGACCCGTGTAGATCTGGGACCTGGGGAAACATCTGGGGCTGTAGCTCTAGTAGCCGCACCTCTAGATCCACTGGCCTCACGTGGCGTAATCTCACCAACACTAAATAATATAATCCAAGTTGGATGATCTATAATCTGTAGTTCTATTTCATCCTTACTGACCACCAGAGGGCAGTGCTGAAAGCACTGAATGTTCCTTTTGGGCATGTGCAGTTTGAGTAATTATACCAACACAGTCACACCTGTGACACCGGATGACCACTCAGAAGGTATATAGCATTGTGTCATCCTTTGCTCTGTTCCTTTTTTCTTCTCGCAAGCGGTTCGCTAGCTTCCCCGTTGTTTAATGCCCCTGTTTCTTGCTGACTGGAGTTGCGGTTATTCTCCGCAATTCTGAATATTATGGAAGGTAAGTTTGTTTGTTTGCTGGTGGTGGTAGCGTCCACGCACCCTCTCCCGGCTCACCGCTTTTTCTTACCATTTTACCTACAGCTTGGTGCTGTTTTCGTTGACAACTGATGACGGCAGCGATTTCTCCCCAACTCCCAGTGTGAACAACTTCACTGCCGAAGTTGGA
The DNA here is from genome assembly GCA_018398635.1 of Cyprinodon brontotheroides. Lineage (NCBI taxonomy): Eukaryota > Metazoa > Chordata > Actinopteri > Cyprinodontiformes > Cyprinodontidae > Cyprinodon > Cyprinodon brontotheroides. The sequence continues at coordinate 1,286,534 of JAGKQL010000029.1, forward strand.
TATGGCTAATATAGTTAGCTTCTTTAGTTTGTTGGTGTGACACCTGGTGACGGCAGCGGTTTTCGCTCCCTCTCCCAGTATAAGCCCTACTTGCAGCTGTTTTTCACTGGTCTGCACTGTTATAATTAGTGACGGTAGTGGTTTTCTCTCCCTCTCCCAAGTGTGGTCAACTTCTCGGAGACGGCTAACGTTGTTATAATTGGTGATGGCAGCGTTTTTGCCCCCTCTCGCAATATCAACCTCTTTTTGCAGCCTTTTCATTGGTCTGCTTTCTAATTGGTGACAGCAGCGCTTTTCGCTCCTACTCCCAACTTAAATTACCATACAGCTAATGTTGTTAGCTTTTTTGGTTTAATGGTTTTTATACCTGGTGACGGTAGTGGTTTTTGCCCCCTCTCCCACTATCAGCCGTCTTGTGTTTGTAGCCTCTTGCGTTTCTCTGCTATAATTGGAGACGGCTGCGTTCACACCACCTCTCCCGATTTTAGACAATTTTTTGTTTCTTAAAGCCTTGTCGGCCTTCGACCTGGATGGCTCCCACAGCTGCATGGATTGTGGGGCTGCCCTGCAGGCATAGGACACTACCTGCCTTGGACGTGAGCAAGGAGGCACTGTCTGAGAACCACTGCATGAACTGCAGCTTTATGCCCCATGCAGTGAGGGTGGCTTAGTTGGCCCAGTTGTGCCCCCAGGAGGGCTCGGACCTTCCGCCCTCTGGGCAGGTGGTTACCCCCAAGCGTTCTAAGCACTGTGGTGGGACCATGGCATCTGTGCCCCCTTCCCCGAAGGAAGCCGACCAGATCTGACCAGGGCCTGTCCACAAGGGTGGAGCAGTTGTCAGCAGAGTTGGCAGAGATGAAGTCCTTATTGCAGACACGTCAATCTGATGCCTCGCTCCCAGTGTCCGGGCTCTCTTCCCCACCAATGCCCAAACTTGTGGAGAATGACGTCAGGAGGCAGGCTCCTTTCAAGCCTATGAGACTGGTTCATATTTGTCTCAGAGTGCGGTTGGAGAGGCCGGTGACAGTTCCATGCGGGAGGTCATGTCTATGGCCCTGAAGCAGCTGTGGCTGGAACTCCCACGAGGAGAAGTATCCAACTCCGGGAGTGCTTTTTTCAGGCGTGGAAGGGCTCCTACTCCCTTTTCTGTGCACCTCCATCAGAGGAGTACCACGAGAGGAGTTGCAATTCAGTTCAATTTAGTTTACCAGTAACTTTGTAAAAAGTTACTAGTGAACTTCTAACTTTACTTGTTGCCTGTTGGTGGGAACCTAGAGGGTTGTCATGTGTCTCCTCAGATGGTCGCATGTTAGCAGCCATGCACAAGTCAGTGAAGGCCGGCCTGGACCGTATGCCAGCAATTGAACCCACTGCTGCTTCACTGATTGTGTCACCAGATGACGTGTGTTGTGAATTGGAGCTATAGAAATAAACTGAATTGAATCTTCCTCTGACTATTTAACGTATTACGTCACTTCGAGTGAACCAAAAAAAAAAGAAAGACACAATATATCGTTTTCATACCTGTTTTAATTTGCTGTTTCGGTTAAGTGCTGCAAAGCTACAACTACATCAAAATAAAAAAAAATAAAAAATCAAACTCAGAATGAACATTGATGATTAAAATCTGCTGGAATAACAGATTTAAATGAAAGTGCAGAAGGCAATAGAAAAGCATTACTTGGAGAAAATATGCTAGATGTTTAAAACTGTTATTGAATAATTGATGACTTTTAATCCCATCCAGAGACCAGAACTGCTGGATTAAAGCTGAAGATGTTCACGAGGCCACAGGCCGAGGCGGTGACTTCCGGATTGTAAAGCTCTGGGTCACCTGAGGCCTACAGGAGAAAAACAAAAACACATTAAGTAAAACAAGGAAGAAAAACAACAAACCTTAGAGTTTCTTCAAAATTATACACAAAAAACCCCCCCAAAAAACACAGGATGCGGGTAAATGCTTGTAACTCTGACGGCGGTCTCTCTCTCAAGGCCAATTTATGCGTCTGATAAATAGCCTCTGCAACCATCAAATCTATCTCTGTGCACGACCACGCCCCCACGCAGAGGTTCAGCAATCGCCGTCGCACACCTAAAAAAATCCTGACTAAGCGTCGGACGGTCGCAAACGCGCACAGACCTCAAGCGGAAGTGAGCAGACAGAAAGCAACTGTGAATGGTCCTTGGTATGCCTTTCTGGCGTGCCATTTTGCACTTTGACGGGAAACTGCTGTGCGTCCCTAGAAATTCCAGACCGACGGTGCAGAAGCATACCAGCAAAACTGGTTCGCTTCCAGACCCAAGCTACATTTGATGCATGCAGATGCAGAAGTATAATCCGCACTTCAGTCTCTCTGATTCATTTCTATTTCTATTATCAGGCTGCAGATATAATTGGAAGGACATTTTGCCTCAAATACGTTAATTTCTTGACCTTTTTTTTTTAGACTCGACAGGTTTGATTCTCTCACAGCCCGTGCTTTTATTGCATTAGTTCTTTTGCCCTTTTCTATGAGTCTGGCAGATTTACTGTTCATTTCCTGATCTATTTATTATTGAATTATTTTGTGTTGGTATTTTGCCAATTTGATGACTTTTATTTCTAAGTTTGAAGACCTTTCGGCTTCCCATCCAGGAAGAATTAGCTTTGAGTTCAAGGCCTTATAGAGTCGACTAACAAAGCCTGACCCACGATGACTTCTACTGTTAAATAGTTGATTCCCACATCCTGGCAAATCTGGACCCAAACCTGTTTTAAAACATTTATAAATTACCGTGTGTTGTCTATGACGACAGGGTCTAACTTCACTTGCCCTGCTTTCCTGTTAATACGGTAAAGCCCTCCGGAGTGTCCGGCACCAGGCTACATTTGATCTAAATTTGCCAATGATCTGTGTCAGTCTGGGTTGCTGCTGTTGTGCTACTTTTAGGCAAACCTGTCATAAGCCGGGCGCATGGGAAAAGAGAGCAACGAAAAAGTGTGGATCAAGCTGGAAGAACTGATTGAACTGGGTGGAAGAAAAAGTGAAATGGCGTGCTCAAAGATGACCCTGCACATTTAGAGTGATGTTTTGCTCAACCTGCTGCTGTGAAGCAGGATTCTCCACCATGAACAGAATCAAAAATAAATCTGGATCCAGGCTCAAAATGAGCTCCTTGATATGTGCTTGAGAATGGCTTGAAGTCTCCATTCAAACCCAGGTTTAAAACCTTGCAGGGCAGCCTAAAAGTACACTGCCAACATTAAGACAGAAAAAAAGAAGAAATATAAAAAACAATACGTTCATGTGTTTTTATAAAAATATGTGAGATGGGAAATTGTCTATATGTCTTATCAAACTGAACGATTGCTGTTCTGCTTAAAAAACACTTTGGATTTTAAAATGGGAAAAGTTTCTTTTTTTTATAATGTTTTTTTTATTTAAAAAGTCATTGTATAACACAAATGCATAAAAAACCAATTTTATTTCTGTGTTAAATGATGTTAAAAGTAACTGATAAAAATCTCCGGACCTTTACTGGTTGATGATTTTCCTTATTCGGACCCCGCTCACTTTTTAATTGGTTACCCCTGCCCTAGTGTATACAAATCAATACAAATATGAAAGACAAAAAAAAAAAATTTTTAGATTAATGCATAAAGAAGACTTTCTTGTAGTTAGCCACTTAATTTTTGATCTATTTTAAAGTTTTCAAAATCTAAATCTAATTTCAGTTCTAATCCAGAAGTTAGTTAACTTACTGACCTCAGCAAATACACAGATTAAACATAATTCTTGTTGATCAATACTTCACCTTCTCCTGCTTCTCTCTGCTGCAACTCAGAGTTTCAAGCTCCAACAAAGCAGAGCTGATGGCGACACAAACCTCCACGACCGACAGGACGATCAGGATGCCACCCATGCCTCTAATCAGCATCTGCAGAATACAAACACAGATACCTTCAGCTCTATAAAAGGAATTAGTTTGTTCTCTGGATTTACCTGCTTCTTATAAATGTCCGTCAAGTGAGCACTTTGTAGATAATACATAATGTATATGTTGTTTATTGAAAATAAAAGAAAATTAAATTTATTCCATCAAATTAACTGATATCTTTCTTCTTGAAATGTTATCCCTGCCCACTAGAGGGCACCGCTGTTCTTATGCAGAGCCTCCCGGTTTATGTACCAGACCTGCTCGGGGTCCTGCCCCTGCTGATGATGTCACAATATGGCAATGCCACTCAGACAATTCTTCTGCACCCGTTCCTTAAGAATCAGATCTCTCCTGGAGTCTAAACATATTATTAGCTATCCAGAATTAGGTGTGTATTAGTCAAATTAGGGAGCAAATTAAATATTTTTCTAAAAAAGCCTGGATTATCAAAGTTGGGACCATATACATTAAGAAGCGTAACATGAAAAGAATATAGATAACCTGTTACCAGTATAAAATCTGCCATTAGGGTCAGCCACAGTGGAAAGATGCCTAAAAGGAACTGTTATACGAATCAGAATTGCCACCCCTCGAGCTTTACCTGAAAAGGTGGACTGAAAAATTTGGTTTGCCCAACTGCATCTCAATAACCCCTCCTTACCTGGTCTTATGTGTGTTTCTTGGAGGTAAACAATGTCCGCCGATAAAGATTTTAAATGAGAAAATACTTTAGCCCTTTTCAGGACATGCCCCAAGCCCTTGACATTCCAACTAGTAAAAGTTATGCCACCACATTGTAATGATGTGTTATGGTACACAGAATTATTTTAGCAGAATGTCTTCAGTGCAAACATATGTTAGCCTGACAACGTAGTGAAAAACATTAAATATGAAAAAACAACATAAGAAATAAAAAAAACAACATAAGAAATACCCTCCTCCCCATCCCATTTTCCCAAACAAAGTGAGAATAGAAACCCCGCATTACCAGATAGAGGAAGCCGGGCCATACAGGCCATGAAAATGACAAGCAAACTCCACCAAACAGGCTTCTTTACCCACTCAAATTTAACAAACTAAGATTATGCTAAAATCATCAGACTGTTGTAAATATAATTCCAGTCCCCAATGACCTTAAATAAAGAACACATACCAAAGAGTCTCTAACTTCGGCGATTCTGTAAAGTTTCTGCAACGACCTCTGCATCCTGCTGAGAGGAGAACGTCTTATCCGTGGAGCCGATGGTGACCCATAAGCATGCATAGTAGAGGACGCTACATCTCGCTCCAGCATCTTGCAGCCGCTTCTTCACACTGTCAAACGCCTGCCGCTGCCTCATCAACTCCGCCGGGTAATCAGAGAAAATGTAGATCGGCTTATCCTTGTGGTGGAGGGGAAACTGTTTACGAGCCGGTCGCAGAATCGTCTCCTTCACATAGAAGTAGTGAATTCATGCAATCATTGCTCGCGGGCGCGAATTGTCACCCGGCAGCCTGCTTCCCAGCCGATGTGCCCGGTCCACCACCAGCTGTGCGGGAAAGTGCTCCGCGCCAAGCAATTCCGGGATAAACTTAATTAGGAACTCTCTTGGATGTCCACCCGCGATCTTTTCCGGCAACCCGATGATTTTAATATTCTGCCTCCTGGAACGGGCTTCAAAGTAGATCATTTTCACGCGAACAGTTTCGTTTTCTGCCTGCATCTTGGTGCAGGTCTCCTCCAGTTTGGAAAGTTGACCCCCGTGGTTGGATGTAGCATCCTTCCACCTCCTTAATCCGATCAACAAGGTTTAATAAGAACGCCTGGGTTGAGGCAAGGGTTGCCTCAAGATCGTTAAATCTATCAGTCATTGCCTTACTCATATTATTTATTGCGGAAGGGATGGTAGAAGATTCCATATCATGCTTGTGCGCTGGTTCAGGTGCAGTTGCCAATGTTCCTTGCTTAGCTAGCTCCAGCACATGCTGCCCAGTCGTCTCCTCTGAAGCCTTATCTTGCTTCTTTCATTTATCTGCCTTTGGTTTAGTCATCCTCAATGTCAAAACAGTTGATCAGAGTGCTGGGGGACCGAAATATCAGTGAAATATCACAAAAAACATGTCTACTCCATAAGCTGCACACTACTGCCCCCCCTCTAAATAGTTCTTGCGCAATTTGGAGGTGTGTTGAGGGTCATTGTCCTGTTGTATGATGAAATCAAGCCGCGCTGTCCACTGGTGGTATGGCATGCGTTGCAAAATGGGAGTGATAGCCTTCCTTGGCTCAGAATCCCTTTTACCCTGTGTACAAATCTCCCACCTTACCAGCACCAAAGCAACCTCAGACCATCACATTACCTCCACCATGCTTAGCAGATGGATCAGAGCATCCTTTCATTTGTCCTATGTCTCACAAACATTCTTCTTTGTAATCCAAACACCTCAAACTTGGAGTCATCCGTCCACAACACTTTTTTCCAGTCTTCCTCTGTCCAATGTCTGTGTTCTTTTGCACATCTTAATCTTTTTCTTTTATTGGTCAGTCCCAGATATGGCTTTTTCTTTGCCACCCTGTCCTTAAGCCCAGAATCCCGCAGCCACCTCTTTCACTGCAAAATGTTGACACTGGTGTTTCTGCGGGTGCTATTTAATGAAGATGCTAGTTGTGGACCTGAGAAGATCCGTTTATAAAAACTAGACCTCTAATGTACTTATGTTCTTGCTCAGTTGTGCAACGCGTGGCCTCCCACTTGTTTTTCTACTCTGGTTAGGAGCCTGTTTGTGCTTGTCCTCTGAAGGGAGTAGTACACACAGTTGTAGAAAATATCTTCAATTTCTTAGCAATTTCTACTTGCATGGAAAAGCCTTCATTTCTAAGAACAAGAAAAGACTGTCGAGTTTCTTTTTCTGGCCATTTTGAGCGTTTAATTGACCCCACAAATGTGATGTACCAGAAACTAAATCTGCTCAAAGCGAAGCGTCAGTTTTGTAGCTTCTTGTAATGAGCTAAACTGTTTTCTGTGATGTGTGAACATGATTGCAACAAGGGTTTTCTTAACTCATCAATTAGCCTTCTGAGCCAATGAGCAAACACACATTGTACCATTAGAACTGCCTGGATGGAGTGATATTTGCTGGAAATGGGCCTCTATGCACCTATGTAGATATTGCACCAAAAACCAGACATTTGCAGCTAGAATAGTCATTTACACCACATTAGTGATGTATAGAATGTATTTCTTTAAAGTTAAGACTAGTTTAAAGTTATCTTCATTGAATAGTACAGTGCTTTTCCTTCAAACATAAGGACATTTCAATGTGACGGCAAACTTTTGAATGGTAGTGTATGTATAAAAAATAAAGAATGAAGTAATTAAATGTATGTTAGGGGGTCTTGGGTGTGTTGTAATGTTATTTTTTCTGTGAATGTTTGAGATTTCCTGCTTACAAAGGAAATTTGACTCTGATTTTATTTTGACGAATTTTAACAGGATAAGGACTTTAATTGTTTAAAATGGTACATAAAAGAACAGAAATGTAGAAATCACTGATTCCCACAGTTGTCAAACCCATTTCACAAATATTCCCGAAGCAAAATTTTTGTCTTACTGTGAACAGAGCTGTATTCTCAAGGCATCTTTGCTTGATGTATTCAGAGCCTGGACTTGATGCTGTGGCTACATTTCGCTGGTAGTTGTAGTCGTAGTCGATTTCCTCACAGGAATATGAAACATGAAGATATCCCTCATATATGCCGTAGAGCACAATGGCAGCAATGGCCATAGCAGCTCCAGCAATGTTGAAAATCAAATCGAGGACGACCTGAAAGATACGATGAATATTTCAAAGAGGAAGATCTGAAGAAGGGAACGTGTTCGTCTAATCACTCACCAGGCATGGACTCGGATACTTCTCAGACAGAAGGCACACGATCCCGAATACAATCAACTGGAAAAAACGATACAAAGGAAAATCTAAAATACCTAAATACTTGACATAGAAAATAAAACTAAAAATCATGTAGGAGAAAAACACATTACGCCGCCTAATGGTTGAATCCTGGAATTGAGCAGTAAATAGTCTTCAATGAGAGATTGATCCACAGATGAAATCATAGAAGCTGAATTCTGCCTCAAGCTTCTCCAAATTCCACCAAAAGAAAAACATTTTTCTCGCTCTCACAGCTGTGAGAAGGAAATTACATCATCATTTTGTTCCCTGTGTTGAGCTTTTTAATGTGTATCCTGCCAAAAGGTCACATACTCACAAAGAAACCACTCTCCACAGCATTTTGAATGTTTTATGCATTCTGATTCCATCAGCTCCTGATCATACGGCCCCTAATATGTCCCTCAGATTAGTCCATGCTTCTTCTCTTTTTATGCATTCTGTAGATTCTCTTTAATGCTTCGTTAAAAATCAAACATGCTTTGAGCAGCAGAAGCACCCATTTTAAATGCAAAGTCAATGGTTGATGCAAATCAAGGCCCATCAAAAGGTCCTGCAGCGCGTTTAGGGCAGCAGGAGCAACGCCTCTTGATGCATCTGAGCAGCTTGGTGCAGTCAGTTCATTCAGATTACCAATCCTTCACAAGCACTGCTTGTGAAGTGCTTCACAAGCGTCAGATGCTCAGAATCTCACGAGGCGCTGCAGGACCTTTTGATGCACGTCACCCATATCTTTTGCATGTAGACCTGATGCTTCTGCTGCTTAAAGCGCGTTAGGTGTGTACGCAAGCGTAAAGGGCTGGTTATGCTCCCCACAGCAGTGTGTCGCAGTGAGCTTGTTGCAGATATTTTTTGATTTATGTCCAATATTGAAGCGTGGTCTGCGCTATGTTATTCCACGCCACAACGCAAGAGGGACAATCAGGAACCAGCTGTGGGTCTAGATACGGTCGAGGAGGTGAGGAAGTGGGGGCAAGTTTGTGCAACAACGGAGGGACATGAGGGTAAAAAAGAGCAGGGATCCAGGTGGAAAAAAGGGTCCCAGCATTCTTTCACTCCTAGCTCTTCTAGCTGGTCCATCTTCAAAAGTCGTTTTCCACAATGGTGGTCATCGAAACAAAACAAGACGGTAAGGTACCAAACAGAAACTACGCATAGTGTAGAGTGGATGTAGATTTGACCAATCAGAGGCCTCTTGTCTGCGGTCACCTACAATTTTGGAGTGGTGCCCCAGAGTGTCTGCGGCAGGGGCACCTTTGCGTTCACTGTGACACACACGCAGACGGCCTGGTTTTTGAGTATAAATCAGCCTTTAGGCTCACAATGGGAAATCAACCAGTTTGCCTACCAGAGGTCCCATCCAGAAAGGGACATTGGTAATCACAATCCAAGTAGATGTGAATGTCAGGACCAAGATGGTACCAAGGCCGATATTAAGCAGACCAATCATGATGTGAATTGCCTGTGGACAAAATAAAGAGAAAAAAAAGAGATATTTGAAATGAAATATCTCTTTGCATAATTTCTCTTTAGTAATAATAACAAAAAAGACATTGATTAAAACTAAATCAAGAGCTAAAAAAGCAAATTCTTAGCTAAACATTTCTAAGAACTTAACCAGTTTAAATTTGTATTAGTGTCTTTTTTATTTTTCTTTATACATAGCAGTATACCTGTCTAAAAGCCTATTAGCGAGTTCTTGGTTTTCCAAGGAACACTTGAACGCCCATCAAGTGAACAGCGCCTCGTGAGTGAATGCGGGTGCAGCTTGGAGGTGATTAAAACATTCACAGAGACAGCTTGTTTCTAGCTTTGTGTGCGTTTTATTAACACCAAGTAAGTTTGATGCTGCTCTGGCATATTTATATCTATTTATATGTGTGCATCTTACTAAACGCCCATGCAAAATATGCAAGGAGAATCATCTTACAGCTTTGCATTATGCTATCCAAAATTTATCCCAAAAAGTGCTGATGGTTAATAATCACAAGCCTGGTATCTACATTGAACTGTCTAGAAGCCCTCAGAGTTTTGCTGAAAGTTGTTAAAGTGCTACTTCACCATGGAGACTGTGTACTGGAAACATTTGTATTGCTAGATGATGGTTCTGAAAGAACTATTATCCTCCCGAAGGCTGTAGAAAAGTTACAACTTGCTCAGAAGCCTGAAACATATCACCTGAGAACTGTGCAACAATAAGTAAAAGAGCTAAATGGTTCTTCAGTCAGCTTTCAAATTTCTCCTCTCTTCAAGCCAAATAAGAAGTATTGGATTGAACATGCCTTCACTACTGACATACAGAGTTTATCTCAGCACACGTACCCAGTAGCGGCCCTTCATAAGCTCTATGATCATCTCAGAGGGCTGCCTCTGACGTCCGTTGATAGAGCCCCACCGCTATTCCTCATTGGCTCAGATATTGCTGAACTTTTCACTCCAATACAGCTGGGCAGAGCCGGGCCTTCTGGTAGTCCTATGGCCATCTGCACTTTTCTAGGCTGATCCCTTCAAGGTCCTTCTGACATCTGTCCAGTTTCTACTAACCAGCCTCACTATTTGCACCTCACCATTAAACACTCATATACTGAGCTCCTCAATAATGTGGATTGTCTTTGTCAGACTGACACACTCACATATGTCAGCGAGAAGACAACCATACGTTCTAAGAAGTACCAAAAAGCTCTCACTCTTCTACGACAGCCTCTAAACGTGTATACGTTGATGGTGCTCAGAGATATGCTATTCCACTGTTATGCCGGACACCAGTCCTTATACTCACTGCATCTCAAAATACAGTGATGCCCAACCTGCGCAACACTGAGCGTAGGTTGGCCAAAAACCCTATCCAAGCTGCCTCATACTGTAAGGAGAATGAGAAACTCATACAGTCAGGCTATGTTGCAGAGATCTCTGCAGAGGAGGCATCTAAGTCTTTAGAGTCCTGGTAGCCATCTCATCATATGGTGCACCACAATAGAAAGGACATAGTAGTCTTTAATTGTTCCTTTTTCTTAAACGGCCTGTCACTAAATGACCAACTACTACCTGAACCAAGTCTTGGTCCCATAAGGACAATAGAAGAAGGACAATAGCACAGAAGAAGTCAGTGAAAATTTGGTCGGATGACGCCACTGAGGAGCTGAGGGATTGTTTCAGCACCACAGACTGGAGCATGTTCCAAAGTTCTCATGGTGAGAACATCAACAGCCTGACTGAATGCATCACTGACTACATGACCTTCTGTGTGGAGAGCAATGTACCTACACGACGGCTACGATGTTTTCCAAACAACCCTCCCTGGCTGACCCCTGAGCTGAAAGTCCTCCTGAATCAGAAGAAACAGGCTTTATACTCAGGGGATAAAGAGGAGCAGCGTAGAGCTCAGCGGGAGCTCCAGTGGAGGATCAGGGCAGCAAAGAAGGATTATGGGAAGAAGATGGAGGAGCAGCTGGCGCAGAACAGCGCCAGAGATGTGTGGAGAGGTCTGAAGAACATCTCTGGCTTTGGGCAGAGGACCAGTTTGCAGATGAGTTTAACAGCTTCTTCACGCGGTTTGACTCCCCTCACACTGGTCCCCTCCCTGCCCTCAACTCTCCACACACCGCCAACCACCACCAGCCCCCCAGATAACACCCCCCTGCCCTAGCCTCCGCCAATCCCACCAACCCCCAACCCATCCACACCTCCAGTCGTGCCTTCCTCCCCCCTCACAGTACCACAATGCAGGTGAGAGGGCAGCTGATGAGGCTGAAACAGAGGAAAGCCTCAGGACCAGATGGCCTCCCCCCCTGGCTGCTGAGGACCTGTGTAGATGTGCTTTGTCAGATCCTCAGCTACATGTACAACCTGAGCCTCAGCCTGGGGGTGGTCCCCACCCTGTGGAAGACCTCCTGTGTGGTTCCGGTTCCCAAAACGCCACACGCCAGGGATCCAGCCCACTTCAGACCAGTCACCCTGACCTCTCACCTGATGAAGACCATGGAGCGCCTCGTCCTCGCCCACCTCCGCACCGTGGTGAGCCCCACCCTGGACCCGCTGCAGTTCACTGACCGGCCCAACATCGGAGTAGATGACGCCATCATCTACCTGCTGCAGCGGGCGCTCACCCACCTGGAGACCACTGGGAGCGCTGTGAGAGTCATGTTCTTTGACTTCTCCAGCGCTTTCAACACCATCAGACCGGTGCTGCTGAGGGGAAAGCTGGAGGACGCTGGGGTGGACAAGCATCTAGCTGACTGGACCATCAACTACCTCACTGACCGTCCTCAGTACGTGCAGCCAGTCAGAGGTGGCAATCTGCAGCACCGGGGCCCCCCAGGGCACCGTCCTGTCTCCTTTTCTTTTCACCCTCTGCACCTCGGACTTCACCTACAACACGGACAGCTGCCACCTCCAGAAGTTCTCCGATGACTCGGCCATTGTGGGCTGTGTGTCTGAGGGGAACGAGCTGGAATACCGGTCGGTCATCATGGACTTTGTGGACTGGTGTGAGAGAAACCATCTGTCTCTGAACACCAGTAAGACCAAGGAGATGGTGATTGACTTCAGGAGAAGACCACCACCCCACCCCCGTGAACATCCAGGGACAGGACATAGAAACTGTGGAGAGTTTCAAATACCTGGGTGTTCATGTCAACAATAAACTGGACTGGACTCATAACACTGACGCTCTGTATAAAAAGGGCCAGAGCCACCTCCACCTCCTGAGGAGGCTGAGGGCCTTTGAGTCAGCAGGCCCCTCCTTAAAACCTTTTATGACTCTATGGTGGCCTCAGCCCTCCCTCTACGCTGTCGTCTGCTGGGCCCCTGGCAGCTCAGAGCAGGGACAGAAAGAGACTGAATAAGCTGGTGAGGAAGGCCACTTCTGTCCTGGGCTGCCCTCTGGACTCGGTGGAGGAAGTGGCTGAGAGGAGGATGCTGTCCAAACTCACATCCATCATGGAAAACACCTCTCATCCCCTGCACCAGACTGTAGAGGAGCTGAGCAGCTCCTTTAGTCAGAGACTTAGACACCCTGTCTGTAAGAAGGGAGCGCTACCGCAGGTCATTCATTCCTTGCTGCCACCAGACAGAAAATACTGCACTATAACCACAATAACTCCTGTAAAAACCACTGTGCTGCTATATTGTAGTTTTTATTTATTGACTTTGCAATATTCTGTGCAATATGCTGACTGTGCGATATATGTGAATATAATAGTCATACCACTACCTCACCGTTGTTACTTACCTAATACACCTTAATGTAAAAGTCGATCCACCTGTATATAAGCCAACCTGATTGTACATATGACACCTCAAATCTCTGTGTTACTCTCTTGTATTTTTGTATTTTTTATTTCTTATTTTTATTTTGTTTTTTCATACATGTACACTTGCACCTTAATCCTTATTTATCTTGATATACTGTATATATATTGTTTATTCTTAATGCACCCTTTTCCTCCTTGTTTTGCGCCTTCTTTAATTACTATGCCAATATGTGACTAGTGAATTTCTCCGCTGTGAGATCAATGAAGCTCATCTAATCTAACAAAAGATATTCTTCAGATTCAACCCTTCAAGTGCACCCAGTGATGGGACTACTTGGCGTTGAAAGTAACTGCAAGGCGTTACTAACGCCGTTACCTTATTTTAGTAACCAGTAATCTAACTATTACTTTGACTGGTAACTATAAGCGCCGTTTACCATTGCATACACCCCCGTTACTGCGCGTTACTCCAGGTCGCACAATGAACCTTTTTCATGATAGGACTCCGTGCGCGCCTTGGCGTGAGCTGACACCCCACCCACGTCAAAAAACTCTGCAAATAGACTGAATGGATTAGTGGTGCAACGTTAGTGCAGATTTATTGCAGAAAAAAATATTGTTTGTGTGCTACTTTTGTTTTAAGAGATATTAAAGATTATTTTTTTAGGTTATCCAGAGGTCGCGCCTTGTCTTGAGAGGGGAGGATGAGAATTGGCTGATGTACAGTGAGATTCCGTCTGTCAGTTAGGTAGAGTGGGTGTTTTCTGCTGGCGGGTGTTAACGTACAGCACACACAGAGATGGAGAGTGAGGAGGACTCCTGCAGCAAAGCGTTTTGCGCCACATGGAAATACCGATCTACTACAGCCGAGCTGCGCTTCCCCACCACATAACGGTTCCCTCTGCATCTCCGCACACAGCGCAGGTGGCACGATTCGATTCGGCGCATAGCGCACAGGAAAGCTGGCGCCTGCTTTCGCTAAAGGCGCCGCAACAGTCGCCCTGTGCTCGCACTGCACAGGAGAACTATGGAAGAGCGTGAACGATCAAATGATGTAGCCTATATGAAGGGAGAAATCTGGATAGATGGATGGATGGATGGATGATGGATGGATGGATGGATGGATGGATGGATGGATGGATGGATGGATGGATGGATGGATGGATGGATGGGTGGATGGATGGATGGATGGATGGATTGGATGGATGGATACTCTGACTTTTTCAACCTACTGTATTTTTTTAGTTTTAAACATAATTTGATGGCCTTTGTGGCCGCAGGGATGGAGATCCATATTTTATGTCACACACAGAGTATAGATCTAGATAGGTAGATGGATAGATAGATGTTGCAGTATCTATAACAACCCAAACACAGAGGGATTTCAGAATTAGACATCCCAGTTGTTAATTTCATATATTCACACCAGATCTAACAGATGCCCTGTTAAAAAGCGTCACATGGCGTTCCCCCTGATGTCATTCACGTTGAGTTGCAATAAATGCTAAACTCTCTGCAGGTTCTTGTCTTTGTCGTAAGTCCGCTCTATTCAGCTGGCTTTGGAAAACCTGCTGAAGAAGTGGTGGGGATTCACGACGCGGCTTAGAAATCCAAAGACAATGGGCCAGTTATTACTTTACTAGTAACTAGTTACTTTTATTACGTAGATAACTCAGTGCTAGTAACTCAGTTGCTTTTTGGGAGTAAAGTAACTAGGTAACTTGCTAACTATACCACGTTTTCAAAGTAACGTGCCTAACACTGAGTGCACCTCACTTTGGCGGTACATGGGAGAAGGAAGTGAAGTCTATCAAAACTGCACTTTTGTGTTGTTTTTAAGTGGAAATGTTCAACATCTATACTTTACTGGAGTAATTTATTATCTAAGACAACTTTTTACTTCTACTCCTTAAATTTAAAGAATAGACTCGTTAGTTTAGTGTAAATAAGCTAATTTTCTTTATGGCCTGTTGGTATTTGAAAAAAGAAAAACCATTGAATAATTAGTTTCATCCAGACAATTAGTTTCTTTGTGGTTGGACTCTGTGCTGTTTTTGTTCCCCACATACCAATATAAATAGTTTTTCAAGATGATGCAAAGTTACTTTGCTTTTATACTTTTACTGGAGTAAAAAGCTTCCGTTGATACTCTAACTTCTACAAAAATGTTTTTAAATGGCAGGATTTATAAATCTACTGAAATAATAAACATGGATACTTTTAACACCTCTCCCTGGTGTTCTTCTCTATGAAATGCATTAAAGATCTGAGCCCTCTATATCCCATTTCTTACAAACTCTGAAATTAAACATTCTTTAAAAACAGTTAAATTTAGACAAAATGAAATGAACTGAGCATCTGAAGCTGAAAAGGTTGCAGCTCACCCCGAGCACAGACAGAGACGTCCTCTGGGTTGTCCTCAGCTTCTGGGACACAGAGCAGCACACCGGGCTGTAGCACATTCTCCCCAGGATCTGAC
The DNA here is from genome assembly GCA_018398635.1 of Cyprinodon brontotheroides. Lineage (NCBI taxonomy): Eukaryota > Metazoa > Chordata > Actinopteri > Cyprinodontiformes > Cyprinodontidae > Cyprinodon > Cyprinodon brontotheroides. Next base: position 1,302,110 of record JAGKQL010000029.1, read on the forward strand.
ACAGAGGAGGCCAGGGGCTATCAGGGTCAGAGGTCAGGGTGAACACAGTCACCCCATCGGTCTTGCTCATGGTCACAGACATCTTTTCTGCTCCTAGAAGCTGTAGATTGCACAAACATTTTAAATAGGCATCATCGTTTAAAACTTGTTAAATTACATAAATGTGTTCTAAAAAATATTTAAAGTTCTTGGGCGTTCCGGCTACTCTCGCTTTATGGATTGAACACAAAAATATTCTCTAGTTTTTATGAAAATGACGGGGAGATAACAAAATAATGTAGTGCTTTAGTGGAGGAAAAAAGAAACCTATGCACCGTGTAAGTCAATTCAATTCAGTTTATTTCTATAGCCAATTCACAACACGTCATCTCAAGGAACTTTTTACAGTTCAACCAGATCATCCAGTCAGATTGATACATAATGTTTTCTATCTAAAGAAAACCAGTTGATTGCATCGACTCCTTGATATTTCAGCAATCCCTCACACTAAGCATGCTTGTAGTGACAGTAGTGGAGAGGAAAAACTCCCTTTTAACAGGAAGAAACCTCCTGGCTCAGTGTGAGCCGCCATCTACTGAGGCCGACTGCAGTTCAAGGGAGACAGAAGCAGACATAGAAAAAGAAGCATAGATACAAAAGGCAACTGTCAACCCGCTCCACAGGCGGCCCCATCCAGGAAACACACAGCCAGGCAGACGAGCTCCCAGCCAGCTCCCATGTCAGAGGATGTAGAGAGCACATCCAGTTAGTCACATTCAGAGAAACAGGGACTACACTGACAAACAGGCTGATCTCCAACATCTATAAACAAAGGTGTTGATGGCAGCAGCACAGCTGATTGTTAGAGTTACTGAATGACGTAATTATAAAATTAATGTGTGTGCATATGAAACATTGAAGAAATAAGATGCTACATTCTGTCCTGTGATTCAATTAGGAGGGTCATTCTAGACTTGCCTTCAGCCAGAAGGCATTTACAGGGTCATAAACTTTTATGACCTGCCTCTCAGCCAGTTGGTCATTCTAGGTGTCATAAAACCCACCAATTTGTTTCTGCTCTGTGAATAAAAGACTCTGCTGTTCTGTTGGGGGTCAGATTGGTGCTGGGATGTGAGCAGCAGCCTTTCTCATTCCTGCAGGAAAAGATCTGTTTCAAAATCCTTTTGTTTCAGATAAATTTTTGTCCTATATGAAATATGAACTCACAATATTTGGAATCTAACATTTTTGGTGCCAAAACCCGGGAGTCAAGATCCACTGCACCGTCCAGGACCGTGCGGGACCAAGGCCAAGAAACTGTTCGACAGCCGCCCGCCCTTCGCCGGACGGGGCCAATAGTTGGTCCAGCTCCCTGCCCTAGGCATCCTGTTGACGGCTACTCGTGCTGAGGACTGAATCTGCACAGCCAAAGGGTAGGCCTAAAAGCTTTTGATCAAAAGTTGGTCTGGGACCATGTGAAAGCTATAACTGGTTGTAGTCGCAAGAATATTTGGACAAACAGGGTTTTGTTGTGATAGATCTGGGATCGGTATTCTGTGCGTATGGGGTCGCAGGACCCTCTGTGTTCTTTTAAGATAAGAACACAGCTAAGTAAGGTTTGCAGCTGCGCGAGCAGGGATAAAGCAGATATGGCATCTGGGTATCCGGTAAAAGGCGTGCGAGGGCCCTGGAGTTGGAGACTCCAAAGTGTACATATCCTGACTCATACGTGCTTTTTTGTTCTTATGTTGTTATAAAATAAAAAAATATATTAGGCCTTAGAATAGATGTGTGTGGTGACTGTGTGTGAGTGTGTGAGGAAACAATCGAACCGTTTGGGTTCTGTTGTTTTCATACTAAAACAGCAGGAATTAATACAGTATAACTCTTGTGGATGCAGAGGCAAGAATTTCTCACCTGAAAAGGTAGAAGAAGAAATTACCACAACAGTGTTTGGGTGCTGTCCTGTCCTGAATAAACATCCAGTGCGTAGAATACCCTAAGTGTTTGTACTGGAATAAAATCTTTAAAATGGGTAAAGGTCAAAGTAAAATTAGAAGTTTGTAGAAGTGCAGGATCCAACCAAAAATAAACACTTGAATATATGTATTTAAAAAAAAAATATATATATATGGGTTTGAGGGACGCCTTTATTCCAAAATAATAAATAATAGACCTTAAGGATAAAATAACTAAAGAGTGCAAGGGAGATTAAATAATACAAAAGGGATGAAAAGTTTGTGTCAGATTGATCCAAGTAATTTAAAATACTTGTAGGAGTGGAAGTAAAAGTATGAAATAGATGGTGTGTGTGGAAGTAGCAAAAATAGAAAACAAAATAAAGATATAAATAAATATATATAAATAAATAGATAGATAAATAAATAAATAGATAAGCTCCAAATGGGGAGGTGTAGGTATGATACATGCACAAAGTAGATACGATGAAAACCTGAATAAATAAATCTAATGTTGTGTTTGTCCGTCTTTAAATGGTATGTGTTTCCGTCTTTAAAGTTATGTTGAGGGTTTTTTAAGTTGTTTGTGCATCCAAAAGCTAATGAAACACAGTTTAGAGGGAGACAGCTTGAATTTGCAGCAGCGTAGAGGCATGTCTATGGATCGATGACTGCAGCGTTGATCTACAGACACCCTTCCTAATGCGCCTGCATGGTCTCCAAAACTATTAGATTCGGAACTGGAAAATTAAAAAGAAAAAAAATAATAATAATAACCCACCGGAAAATAATTTTAGTCATGCAAGCTACCTACAGGGAATAAAAAAAAAATAGAAGGATTAAATAGGTGGATTGTGCAAGCTAAAACATAGAAACAGCTATGAAGTGTAGTTTGGACCATAATTGGGCTTAAGGGAGGGGCCGGTGGTCACAGGGGAAAAACAAGGGGTCACGTAAAAAGCACAATAGGTGCTACAACTGTGATAAGGAGAGCCACTTTGCTCGAGAATGTCCAGACCGCCGCAGAGCGACCCTCCCTGTCACCAATGTTATGACCAGCACTGACGCCAGGAGTCATGTGCACCAGCAAAAATTGCAGTTAATTGTGGACCCAGTGGAGGTCCTGGACCTACAGCAATTTTTCCTTTCTTTTTTAAACACATCAGAAAAACCATACTGGCATTTAAACATCCAAGGGGTAAAAGTACAATTCCTGTGTGACACCGGGGCAAATATATCTATTCTGAGGGATACAATACCTCAGGTTAAACCGGGACTAAAATGGATCACAGTAGTCTCTGCTGATGGAAGAATGGAAGCCCAGCGCATTTCTGAAAAACAATTTGTCACTGATGAAGAGGGATTCAGGGTGGAAGCTGATTTTGTGTTAAGCCCAGACTGTCCAGTTAATCTATTAGGCAGAGATTTGTTAAGAAAATTGCAATTAGTGCTACAGCCTACAGACAGAGAAGTAGTCGTAAAAAGATGTAAATGCTGCAGGGGGAAGTTACTCCAGAGATGCAGCTGACACACATGTAATACATTCAGGCTCATCCCCGAAAACATTTTACTACCTGGATCTAACCACCCAAGGGAAAAGATGAACCATAGGAGGGGTTATAAAATTTGTATGTGGATGTGTCAGTTTCAAGAAAGAAATTATTTGTTTTTACAATTGTAGACGAGTAAAAAAAAAAAAAAAACCCTTTGCAGTGCTGCCTTAAAATCATCATATTCTGTGTAAATGCAGAGATTTTTGCACTAACAAAAACATGTGAAATTTCAAAAGGCATCAAGGATGTAGGGGCGGTTCTAGAACTTCAAAGGGGGCTTTCAACCCAGACTAGTAAAAGCAGACCAGGAAGGAAGAGTCCACAGGGGAAGTTCTTCATCTGAGTGTAAATAGTTGTTTGAGCAAATGGGGGAGCCATTAAAATAGTAGATGTGTATGAAGCATGGTGGATACTAAATGCATTAAAGGCAAAAAACATGAATAGTTCTAACAATTATTAGACAAGCAGTTAGACTTATATGCAATTCAGGAGCCTGTAAGATTTGCATTAAAGATAATGTAGGACTAAAACCATCTAAAATGCTAATTTTTGTAAAATCAGCAAATGGTCAAACATCCTAGGAGTGGATGTCAAAGGATTAGGAAAAAGATTGCAAGGTTGCATGTTTTTGTAGTAATATCACCAACTCACCACATTAATTTGTTAGGATGGGAATTGATGGGAAAATTTAAGCAATTTTTCCCAAACAGGGTGGCATGAAGGCTGAATGTGTGGAACATATAAATAGCGTTTCAACAAAATCTACTTGTGTCTATCTGCACTATGCTAGAAGCACATTGTCAGATCCACTGGATGAAAATCTGTTAGTTGAACAGTAGAACACTATGAGTTTGTGCTTAACCCCAGATGAAAAGTTTGCAAAACAATTTCTGAAACAAGACATTACTATAATGGCTACACAAATTATGTACACAGATGGGGGTTCGTTAGTGGCAGTTACTGTTATGCTTTCTACACAGATGTAAGGAATGTACTGCTTATCATGGGTAAATCATTTGTCATTGGTTAAGACCAGTGAAGCACAGTGGAGAGACACAGGCCTGCGTTTAGAAGCTGCAGAAGGCGCATCTGATTTCTATCTATGTCCGCACCACACAAACCAGGCTGGCTTTATAGCCCTAACACAGAACTATGGAAACAGCCTTATAAAATTCTGTTCAATGCAGAAGCTTGGGTCCAAGATTTAGCATGAGATAAATAACTCAGCATTCTTTGCTATCACAATCTGATAAAATTATTTAAAAGATATTTTAAATGCTTTGTGGTCTACAGGAAAAATTTATGTAGGACTGTTGACAACTGTAGATCCAGTTAAAATAGTTCCTAAGTTGCAATAAAGGCCGCAAATAAAGCAATATCTGCTAAACCATGATGCAAACAAAAGTATAAAACCAGATGCAGAAAGAAGTCTGTTATGTAGGCCATGTTATTTCAAAAGAAGGTAGCTACATTAACAGTGGAAAATTGTAACACCTACATTACAGAACGTGAGAGATTGAACTAACAGATTCTGCAGAGTGGGAGAATAGAGAGATAATGAATGAAGCAGAATGATAAAAAAAGGGAGCCCCTATGTCCTCCAGCAGTCTAAGCCTATAGCAGCATAACTATAGAGATGGCTCAGGACAAGGCCACTCTAACCTAGAAAGCTTTATCAAAAAGGAAAGTTTAAAGCCTAGCCTTAAAAGTGAACAGGGTGTCTGCCTCATGGACTAAAACTGGTAGTTGGTTCCACAGGAGAGGAGCCTGATAACTA